>BLKR01001453.1:40000-286983 GCA_011170035.1 Teleogryllus occipitalis | reverse complement strand
CAAGTTTAATGGAGAGATGTCCACTTTCAGGTCTTCATTCCGCTTTCTCCTCCAAGCTGTGCATACAAATACTGTGTGCAGTGCATCGTCATCTTCATACCCACAAAATGGGCATTGAGGGTCGGTTGCTCTTTTAAATCTAAACAAGTAAGACCTAAAACAGCCATGACCAGAAAGCACCTGTAAGAGGTAATAATTTACCTCGCCGTGACTTCGATTGAACCAAGGTTCAATGTTCGGAATCAACTGGTGAGTCCATCTTCCTTTAGTGTCTCCATTCCACCTAACTTGCCATTCTGACAGGAGAGACGTTCGTGCCCTCTTCTTGATGTCCTCTTTTATTCGGCACGGAGGTCCTTCGCGTACCGAGACGGAGAGCCTCTTCACCTCGTCTTACACACTTTTCCTTTCTCTTGCCAGCAGATCAATAGGGGGTACGCTAGCCAGAATTCCCACGGCGCTGTCCGAGACCGTGCGATAAGCCGACACAATTCTCAACGCCAGCCTCCTTTGAACTTGTGCGTACTTCCGTCTCGCACTAATTTTTCCCAGTTTGTCAGCCCACACTGGGGCGGCATACAGCAATTGGGAATGAACTACGCAAGAGATCGTTTGGCGCTTCGCCTCTCTCGGGCCTCCCACGTTTGGCATTAGCCTGGAGATGTTCGAGCCTGTCTTCATTGCTTTATCCGCATTATTATTATTATTATTATTATTATTATTATTATTATTATTATTATTATTATTATTATTATTATTATTGTTGTTGTTGTAAATTACAAGAAAAAATATTATTTGCACTAGATCAATTGTAATTAGAAATTGCCAATGTATTATTATTGTTATAAATGTAAATGTATTTTAAATGTAAAAATGGAATTGAAATATGTAAAAAAATACTTTAAGAATAATAAAGAAAACAAAGCATGTAGAATTGCTGCTGTAATGGAGCATGCTGGTAAAAAAATTAAAAAAATAAATAAATTTTTAAAAAACCAAAAGAAACGAGGGTCCTATGTCAAAGCATGGGAACACGCGGACAAAGAGTAAATGCAGAAAAAGAGCTTCAGAGTGTGAATGGTGCACTCCCTGGGAGATCACCAGAGCCTGAGACAGCACTCGTGTCAGGCGCTCTTTAATTTCAAAATGATTTCATATACATTAATTTTGTTACAATATCTTGAATAGGGAATGTCATTAAATGAAAGATGTATATTTTTTTCTATTATCTGGAAGTTGTGCAACTGTGCAATCTAAGCATGAGTCGCCACTGTCTACATGCATAATTCTGTGATTAATATTCTCTTTATAGTGAGTTTGATGGATGAAAGCGCGGCTCTTCAACATTTGGGGCCTACCCATTCACATCCATTTCATGAATTAATTCATATGCTTACATATTCTCATCTACTTTTCTACATGTTTTATATCAGTTCTTACAATAGTAATTTTAGTGACGATATCTGAACAATGTAAATCACTCCTGAGAACCAAGCTCAGACCTCAGCTGTATGCACCGGCAAAGGTGGCTGAGGGCATCTACTGATGTCACTGCAGTGCTTCTGCAGAGTTCGTGTCCCGACGCTCGCAGGATTTTCGACACTTAGCTATTCGAAGCTAGGTCGAATTAGCAGCTGTCTGGAGAAGAATTTTAGCGGCTAGCAGCTCTAATCGGTAGTTTTTTCGTGTTTTCTCCAATCAACACCAGGCGAATGCCGGGGCAGTACCCGAACAAACGGGCGACGGACCACGCGCGATCTTTCCTTCTTCTTCCTTGTCATATTCTCACCGCTAACACACACAAACACACTCACATGAACTACGCTACAACACTTTTCAGGAATTTTGAGCTTGTCCCGGCTTGAGCGGTGTCCCGCTGGGGGAGATACCTGGTTGGTGTAAATTGCGCAATATGGCGTTAGTGTCTGATGTGGTTGGAGGAAAAATACGTTTTGCAGAGCGATGCGATCTTTCTTGATGCTCAACACCTTTTAGTCCAGTCAAAGGGTATCTGACCCAGGAAAGCATTCTCAACTGTTCAACAACTTCTCAACTATATGTTTTTGAGGGTGTTGAATTCAAATTTCATGTTTACCAACTCAAAAAAGTCGGCTTGTTAAAGAAAATTGCAAGAAAGACTAAAAAGGTCACCTTGTTTTTAGTTTTGCATTTATATCTTCGAAACTATGCGCTATATCGAAACAATTGCAATTTACAAAATTAAAGTAGATAAAATTTCCTAAAATATGCATTCTTTAACTTTAAATTTCTGGAAAAAGATTTAGGCGTTAGAGCGCGCTGAAAAACGGTTACTTACCTCGCGGCGGCGCTCTAGTTACGCTTTATCGTCCTTGAAAATAGCTGTTGTGAACAAATAATTGGCACTGTTAAATGATTAATACTCCGACACTCATAGAATCAATAGGGTCGTGTTTGCTTGCGGGGATTTGTAAATCCTTGAAACATACAACATAAAGTAGACGTGCTTTAATTATTTTTGGATGTGGAAGAAAATTAACTTCAAACACTTTTATCAATTCTTCAATGGTTAATTGGTATTCTTCGTACCTGTTTCCAAGAAAACTAAAAATAGTTTGCAACGTTGATTCTATATCATCTGTGCAGGACCTGACTATGATTTGTATTCCTGTCTTCCTTGGGGGCTGATGCAGTGCTTTCATGCACATCAAATAAGCATGTGCAGCAGCAGCTGACAAGTCTGACTGCCTCAACGCTGACTACCTCAACACAACATACTGTGGAATGTCCAAAATCATCATTACGATTTCTCGCGAGTCATAAAACAGTTTCTCTAACAGATAAATTCCTCAGAGGGTTTACTTGATTTGTTTTGAGGGAAGCTTTTTAATTTTTTTCTTCGCGAAGTCTCGTGGTTCCTCCTCTCCTCAAATAAAACTAGGAATTTTGAAAACTAAGTCAGGTATAGATGAACGTAGTTTAGATGACTCAGCTTCTTCTTGAGCTCTCTTTACGTAATCAGAAATACATTTTTCGTTTCCGTGTTACCTCTTATACATACCGTGGACTTCAATTAGTTACAATTAAATTTGTAACAAAAAACTAACCATTCTGCCACCTCTCTTTGTTTTCCACGAAATATTCCAACCCCCTTTCTGTCACAAGTTGTCTGCGTTCCATGTTCCGTTTTATCACACTCCCAGCAAGGCATTATGTACGCGTAATAAACTTCAAATATTGCAAGTTCATATTATTTTACAAAGAGTTCGTGATGTGGCGAACTATCTTTACGCTGACTGCCGATCTCGCGCCAGCGCGTAAGGTTGGGTTATCGTTGAAGAGTCAATCACATACTGGTGTATATAGGGTGATATTTAATGTAGAGTGACGGGCATGAAATACTTCGTGGAATAATATGCAAGTTATAGATTTCCAAAATTTGCTACGAGGATCTGCGTATCACCCACAAGAAAATTAATTATCTCTATCGTTGTAGTATTTTTGGAAATTATTCAGTACAGTGAGTATAAAAAGTATTCGTACACCTAAGGATTTCTACAAAAAAGTTTTAATTGGGTTACGTGTACCGAAAAGTAAAAAAAATCATCAATCTCCCATCTCAAGAAAATATGTTGTATTTGCTTTCGTCGGTAAAAATAACATTTTTTTCCAACATTCACTCGTTTTATTTACATGTTTTTTTGCGAACTCTAACCTTTTCCTTCTGTTGACTTCATTGACATATATTCTTCTCGCTACTCTTCCATGATAGTCACTTTGACTCAAAAAATTTCGCAGAATACTCTCACATACATTTATCTGCAATTCATTTTCAAGTTCACTCGGTATTTTTAGTGCACTTCATCGCGGATTTTTTTTTTTTTTTTTCCACTTTCCATAGAATTGCACGACCATCTGCTCCACTAAGTTTCTTTGAACGTCCAAGTTTTCTCACTTTTCGAATGTTTTTCTTATACTAAACCAGTGCCCTCTGTATTCCAGAGGGCGCTGATTAAACCTATCAATGATTCCCAGAGTGGTATTCCTCGGTATGTTTAAAATCTAAGAAATTTCCCGCAACGATTTCCACAGATTATGCAACCTGATGATATTTTTTCTCTTTGCCAATGACGTTTCCTTCCCTTTGCGACCCGTTTCTTCTTTTCATAAAACACACAGACGTCTGTCAATTATACTTGGGTTAATTGTGTAACAAAAATAATTGCATTAGCTATATTTTCTTTCAAATACCCCCAGCTACTCTCAGCAATTCGTAATTGGCGGGTATCTGTGTAATTCGAATTTGGCGCGGTTTGTGACGGTTGAGGCCACCGAAGCGCTATCATCGCACGACAGTAGAGCACTCTACAGGTATTCGCAAGAACGTAGATGTTGGACATCTTGGTGTTAAACTTGATTTTTTACCATGGCGTCTCAAGGTCACGCACGAAAGCGGGAGAGGGAGGACTCCAACGGGGAGCTGCAACGTCACTACAGCTCCGATTTTTACAGCTCCCTATTGGAGTCTGCCTTCCCTCTCCCTCTTTCGCGCGTGTCCTTAAAATGCCACGTTAAAAAATCCAAGTATATCTATCAATCACTATAGTAGTACCTCTATGATCACTATGCACGACCACTGCTGTCTACCCTTCCTAGCGTCCCAAATTTCCCACGGGTCAGGCGGAGGAGAGCTAAAACCTTTACAGTTGTCTTTGTAGTTCGAATACTTTTGGCCTCCCGAGATTTCATATTTCAGGAAGTTTCAGCAGTTATATCTGTTTTATAAATATGTTTTGTTTCTTTTCTTTTTTCTGTTTTTCTTATTAACTTTTCCGTACATTTAGGTTAATAATATGATGAAAATATGTATCGATTATAAGTTGCATACTAGTTACAATAATTGTTAAAATGCACTGGTGTACGAATACTTTTTACACTCACTGTATATCGCTGTCGGAAATGAGATAGCACGAAAAGAGAGAGCAGGAGATATTTTGTGTAAGAACCGGAGGTACAGAGCGATCAGTCATGTGACCGGGTGATTTTTTTTTTTTTTTTTTTTTTTTTTTTTTTTTTTTTTTTTTTTTTTGACAGCTACTGTTGCCACATCATACGGATTGTGCCAGACGGCGTGGTCGGTGTTTAACACGCAGAAATTATTTATTTTTATTTCATGAACGTTGGCTTTCTTGACTTAGAGCCGTGGAACCACCTGTTGTATTGTCATTCCGCCAAAGGAAAATGTTCATGGAAAAATATTTTGTTACAATGATAGAATAGTATGAAAATATTTTAAAACTATGGACACGATAAAAGTTAATATTTTCTGTATGCTGTATAAGTTAATATTTGGAGACTTCACTACAGAAATGAGTTCAACTAACAAGAATTGTGTTTATTTGGCGGGCCTTTTGTCTGCTTCGTGACATGATTTTATTTGAAAGGCTAGCAAAACATCTACTATTTTTTTTAACTTGAAAGATGTGAAATGGGACAAATAAGTGAATGAATAAGACATGATTTGCATGTACTGAAGTATGTTTAATTTTGTGAAATTGGAGTTAAATCAGCATGTATTAATGACTTGCTTATGTCGTGAATACTGCTTGTTCAGCTTGTAGCACCCACATTGTGGATTAATATTGTTTTATTTTGATATATCATTTTATATTTATTTTTCAACAATCTGCCTTTTAGTTTTTGCCTCTTGGCCGAGACAAGATAAGAGTAGAGAGTGCTGCTTGAGCAAAAGTTTAGACGAAGGGAAAAGATATATTCTTACATACAGATGGTTTCATCAAAGGTGCAAAATTATTATTTCTCAAAGTCAAAAGAAATAAATGACTATCAAGGAACAATAATAGCAGAGGTGTTTCAGAAGTGGATTAAAGATTTCTACTTTGATTGTTACAAACATCCATTTATGTAATGGACAATGGAGCTGTTCATTCAGTGCTCGTGAGTGATATTTTTCAACAGTGATTCTTTTAGGAATATGGAAAGTACTCATTTATGAAATTCATTTTAAACTTTTTAAAAATATATATATATATATATATATATATATATATATATATATATATATATATATATATATATATATATATATATATATATATATATATATATAAAATATATATATATATATATATATATATATATATATATATATATATATATATATATATATAAATATTATATATAAATATATATATAAAACAGGTATTACTGCTATACAATTCAGTCACAAAAGTACTTGTTTCAACATTATTTACATCACTGTAAAGAGTGGAGTACAACATGTATTAAATTCAATTATATTCAATGATCTTATAATAAAATCACTGATACAATTTTAATTAGAACATAAAGTTTGCTAATAGAATGTATAAAAGTTTCTGAGACTATTGCTCGGAAAAAGTTTCTCACTGAAATGAGCATAAGTTTTGTTGAGTTAAATCATAGAATAACACAATTTTATTTTTTTGATATAATGTTTGTCAATATTCTCACTATTTGATAAATTATATTAGTTGATATAGGAAAGATGAAATGATAGAAGAAGCTGGTCATTGAGTTCTGTCTCTCCTCTCCCCTTTTTTGTCACTATAATATTATCGAGTTGGTGTGGAGCCAGTGCAAAAGATTTTATCAGTGTCATCAAGATACTACTTTCAATCACAAAGCAACACGGATGTGAAAGAAAGCATTAGAACAGATTACTGTGGAGAAGTAAGTGAATAAATATAAAAATATTTCCTTGGGATGTTTTCTATTATTTTTTGTTAGATAAATAGTCTTTGCCTTTAGTCTTTTCTTGCAATTGCTGAATCCTTCCTCATGTATGTATGTATGAATATTTTAATTATTTATTATGTGTGTTCCCACTATTTGCTGTATTGGGAGGTATACTTCTTAGAAGATATAAGAAGTCACTTCATTAAATCTACTGATGTTAATTACCTTTCTATTTTTTTTTTAGTAATTAAAAGATAATTCTAATTATTTTTATTAAATGAAAGAACTTTTTAATTTCTAGTATATGTACGCATATACAGAGTAATATATACAATTTTCATAGTGAAAATAGAAAAGCATTCATCTTTGATAAATTAGAATTTATTATTCAACATCCTATAATATCCTTTAAATACCTAGTACATACAAATAATTCATAGCACTTTTTAACCCATGATGTACCTAATATCTAAATTTTAAGAACTGACTGTGGTTTTCATATTTAAGAAATTTTATTTGGAAGTTATTAATTCTTTGAATAACTATGTGTATTTTGCCAATTGGTATTCAGAGAATGTTTACTAACTTCAACTTTTCCCCACAGAAACCATTTAACAATAGAGTGAATATTGTCCAAAGGTTGTATAATCAGAAGAACCCAAAATTTAATAAAATATTAAAGAGTAATTAATGGTTTCATGTTAATTATACATAACTAACATTTCAATGCTTTAGCTGTCATGAATTGTTGAACAAATGAATTACAATATTTAAGTATTATTACCATAATTTCACAATTCACTAACCAAATCTGTATGTCAATGGTCAATAATTGAATGAGTAAAAACCAGAATGGTATGAGTGACATTTTATAAATTCTCAGAAAAACATGTTTATAGCAGACTGTATTTCAGTACCAATGTAAATTTGTGTTTCTCAAAAACAATTGAAATGCCGTGGTTTCAACAATGAAACAATGTAAAACGAGTTTACGTTGATATTGAATGAAATAAATAGTTTTCTCAGAATTTATAAAATCTCACTTATACTGTTCTGGTTTTCACCCACTCAATTGATCTTAGTCCAAATTATTAATCAATAAAAATTATAAACATTAATTATTCTAATTGTAAAACGTTTTACAGCACATACATTAATTTGAAGGTTCTGAACATGCAAGATCAAAAAGTACCAACAGAATTCCGATAGTTTTCACAATGTCTACGTGGGGTTTAAGCTGTATATCCGTCATTTTCCTGACTGATGGCTTAATTAACTCAGTCACACGTGTTATCAACAGCATTTCGAAATTATTTCTATCTACTCGTACAATTTTTCGTTATTAATGATAGCGGAATACAATAAACCTTTCGTGGAAACTATCTATAACCTTCACATTATGAAAATACATTTATTTATTTCGTCAAAAACAGTCAAAAACTGTATGTGACGTATGGGGGAGAAAATCATCTGCGCACGCTTTCTTGAGTTTCAGAATCCCTTCCCAACAATTTAACTATTAATAGTTGAAAGATGAAAAAATAATAGTAATAATAATAATAGTAATAATAATAATAATAATAATAATAATAATAATAATAATAATAATAATAATAATAATAATAATAACAAATTTAAAAAAGCGAGAGATTAACATTTCAAAAACTAGATATTTTTGTTACCAAATTATAGAAAACTTATTTTTAACGGTACAGGAACGAACAGATTTGATTTTTCTGTATTGTTAACAAAATAGAAACTCACCCTAAGCTCTACTATCATTACAAGCAAAAGGAAAATTCATTACATTAAATTACAAAATCCAGCCAGCTGATACTGCTACTCAGCTGACCGGCGGAAGAATATTGAGAGAGCGATGCGGTCTTCGGCGACGCTCATTTGTTATAGAAACTGTCATTATAATCGTTTACAGCCCAGAACGCTGGCGTCTCAGTAAATATCATTCTCGCTCGGATCAGGTGTCTTTATTGCAACGTTACATCTGGTAGAGCCAGACTACGCCCATCTGTCAATGTAGCCCATCTCTACACACTTTATGGTAAAGATTTGAAGGATCGATTTTAGGCCCACAAGGATCGATTTTAGGCCCTATTCTGTTCCTACTTTACGTAAACGATATGCCCTCGACGATTCGAAACGGAAGAACGGTTCTCTTTGCGGATGATACCAACATCCTTTGCAATAAAGAAACCGTAAATAGTACAATATCAGATTTTCAAATTGGTTCCGAAATAAATTAATAGTAAACGAAAAGAAAACGGTTTTAATGCAGTTTTCCATTTCAAATAAACAATTCTGTGCTCCATTGAAAATGAACAGTGTACCATTGACTGATGTTAAGGCAATAAAATTTTTAGGTCTCTCAATTCAGTCAAACCTTAAATGGAACGTCCATTTAAATGAATTGAACACAAAATTAAGTTCATTATGCTACGCGTTCAGAATTCTTGCAAATTCAGTCAGCCTTCATACTGCTCGTTGTGTATACTTCGCGAATGTTCATTCCCGCCTGAGATATGGCATAATATTCTGGGGAAATACATCTTATAGCTCCCAGACTTTTAGATTACAAAAACGAATTGTACGAATAATAACTAAATCCCACCCACGTGATTCATGTAAGCCTCTCTTCATTAATCTAGGAATGTTGCCATTACCTTGTCTGTTTATTTACGAATCAGTGGTTTTTGTCAAAAATGACTGGCTTAAGGGCGGGAATATATTTTCAGAAAATGCCGATGTCTATTACTATAACACTCGACGTAGAAATAATATTCATCAGGTGACAGTATCAACAGCTCATTACAAAAAATTCACATACAATACATGTACACTATTTTACAACACTTTGCCAGATGACATTAAACGATTAAATTCGATAGAAAAGTTTAAATTCAAAGTGAAATCGTTTCTGCTACATAACTGTTTCTATACCATCAGAGACTATACTGAGCATCACAAGAAAAGTAACATTAATTTTAACAATGATACATAATGCATTATTTACCATTTGGACTGTATAAATATGTATAAACAACCTGTAACAACTATTGTACTACAGCCTCCAAGTCAATGACCCCCATCTCGATCAGGTTTTTCGTCCAGTTTCCCTGATCCATTGAGCAAATGCTGAGATGGCCCTTTGTTTTGCTTCTGGACATAAATGTAACTTCATTTTCTGTGCACGTCTTCTTGAATTCAGTGGGAAATACAATTATTCAAATTATCGTTTCCATGTTGTCGCGGCAGGAAGTATTATTCCGAAGGACAACATGGATAAGAGCCAAAATTTATTGCTTATTTATCCTTGAAAATAGATTTTATTACATGGGAGGGTTTTTTTTCAAAATTTAAGTAGTATATGACTTAGTGTAGGGATCACAGAATTTTGAAAATGTGCACACAATTCACTCGCAGTTTTAACTGTTTTTTTTTTGACGTAAAATAAAATAAATAAATAAAGAAAAGATGTTTTATCATTGTTTTCTCCTTAGACAATTACGTAATTATAGGCAAATAAAAGACATAGATATCTTGTTTCCACTTCAGTGATTGGCTAATAATGAGATAACTAATATTTGTAATTGAGAAAACAAAAATCACATTTAAAAAAATACCATACATCGGCAATTGGATATGATAGGCGCTGTCCGCTGACTCCTTACCCTCGTTTTATGCTACAGTGATACTCTTATTTCTTTTTTTACCTTAAGTTTGCATTTTCAAACATGTATGTAATTATCTTGTCCAATATTATTGTTTAATACTTAAAATTTCCTCATTAGTGCTATTTTTGCTTTTACTCATAATTTGGCACATATTGACAAAACGTATTGTTGGTACAAATTTTTGATGAATGTATTGTATTGTTCAGAACGTATATGACCGTAATAATTTTCTTAAATCCCTCTAACGTTGGTTACCTAGGGCTTGGATTTACAAATACTCCGCGCGAGCAAAACGGCCCTACTGATCCTACGAGTATCGGAGTGTTGGTCATTTAACAATGTTAATTATTTGTTCACAATAGCTATTTTCAAGCATGATAAAGTGAAACTAAAGCGGCACCACGAGATAGGTTGGCTGGAAAAAGCTTTTCCTCTGCTTCCAGAGACCCAAAAAGTAACTTTCAGCGTGCCCTAGCGCCTTAACCTTTTTTCAATAATTTAAAGTTAAATATGAATTTTGTAGGAAATTTTATCTACTTTTAATTTGTAAACGGCAATTGTTTCGATAAAACGCTTAGTTTTGAATACATAAGCGAAAAACTAAAATCAGGGCGAAAGTTTTAGATTTTTTCCTTCAATTTTCTCTGTGAAGCTGACCTTTTTTGAGGTGGCAAACATCAAATTCGAATTCAGCACCTTCAAAAACGTAAAAAACCGTTGAGGAAAAAAAGCTTTCAGAATTTTTTCCTGAATCGGACCCTTTTGAGCATCACCCTTTTGATCTGTCAAAAACTCGTCTACTCCTCAATTAAAATGGCTCTACATTTTGTGAGCTAGTAGGACACCGGCAGTGCAGAGCACTGTTATCCAATCTGGATCGTCCATTTTTTAAATTGAAGCTCCCGATTGGATAACAATGCCCCCCTCTCCAAACTTGCTAAGAGATGAGAAATTTTAATCGGGGGATATTGTTCTGAATAGGCCGTATTTTGGAATGTTTAACCTATGGTACCTATGGGGTATCGTCAAACCTTGCCGGACCCAATATCGTCCTGACCTCTCTGTATGTATCTAATGATATTGGTAACAGAATGGTTTGGTTTTGTACCAGATACCTCTCCTCATATTCTGCGGGTTTACATCACACAAAAGTGTTTATTTTATAAAGTTTTAGCACCTAAAAATACGTTCCTTCTAATAACATTAAATTGAATTCACGACTGAGAAAACCTACTACTGTTAAAAGTTTTGCAATTGATAATTGCCATTGGGTCAAATAAACGCTAGGTATCTCCCATAATCCTATTTTTATTATTTTTAGTTAGTCACGTAGTGGTCTAACCATTATATAGCGCCATATTAAGAAGATATTGCAAGCTGTGTTACATTTCGCCCGCTGTTGACCTTACAGTAATGGTATTGATCTTTAGAAACGTCCTGACATTCAAGCACGACGCTATTTTTAAATTCTTATTATAGACTGCTTTTGTTGTTTGTAGTTTAAAAATTGTTGTTTCTTTTAATTTCTCGGCCATATTCCGAAAGCTTTCTTTTTAGCTGGACGGTTGAAATGACTTCATCTCAATTATTGAAACTGAAGCGGTAAACGAAATGGCGGTGGCGAAAGAAAGTGGTTTCTCTGTATTCTTGAGAGTGATGGCTCGTGGTCAAATGTTTAGGATATGCAAAAGAGATTCCTGAACAACAGCGGATCCTGGGAAGGGGCATGGGGGCTATGTCCCACCTCAATCTTTTTTTTTTTTTTTTTTTTTTTTTTTTTAATTTTATTCAATCGATACAAAACAATTGTCTCGGTGATATCATTACATTCCAAGGTGGTATATTTCCATGAAGCACGCACAGTGATTTCAAGTTATTCAGATTCAAAAAGGTATTGAGTTTGTATTGCTCTGACAATAATTCCTAATCGGATTTTTTTTCTTCCAGGTGTTTAGGATTTATTGAATTACGTAAGAGATCTTTTGACATTCCAAGTTTTTGTATAGATTATGATATACTGTTTCATGTCAAAATATCCACATCTATTCCAAGTACTTTCCTTACTTCACAATAAAAGACAACGCCAACAGTAAAACTTAGCTTCAACTTCACTACTTGTTAGCCATTTGGGCGAAACGGATTGAATTTTCTTGCATTTTTCTCGCCAGGACGATGAAAACCGTACCGAACATAGAAGTAGGCCCAAAATTTGTCTCTTTCCTACATCGTTAAGACGAGAAAACGGTGTACGTAGTAGTTCATTCGCTGTATCATAATATTAACGTAAAATCAGATTTAAATATAAAAATCAAGTAACAGTAATAATCTGCAGCATACTAATTTAACTCTCTAGGGCCCCTTGTTTCATATTATATGTAACCACAATTTTCGTAAACTCAAGATTCAAAATGTAGTTTAGCAATTCTACCGCGAATAAAATAATTGAAAACATAATATAAAAATAATTATTAAAAAACGCGAAACACAATAAAACATTGTAATATGCATTTGGACATGAACATTTTAATACTTCCTAAATAATTCTTTAACATACCAACACGTGTACTGAATAATGAAGAAAAAGCACCGCTTGCTTCAAATTGACTGGACCTTCATTCAGTCAGTTCGTCAGTTCAAATATTTTTCATTATGCTAATGCATTAAAAACCGGGAGCGATGCACATTACGAAAGAATTTTAGAAGATTTTGAACCGATTTCTGACTGCAAAATGTCTGCTCTAGTCGTGATTAAAATTAGCCCTATTTTTCGCTTTTTTGACGCGGCGCGTCAAGGTCACGCGCAAAAGGGAGAGGGAAGGCAAACTCCAATAGTAAGCCGTAAAAGTCGGCGCTGTAGTGACGTAGCAGCTCCCCATTGGAGACCTTCCCTCTCCCTCTTTCGCGCGTGGACATGACGCGACACGTTAAAAAAAACAAGTATAATAAACGACAGAAGTCTCATTTCTCATAAATGAATAATTTATTTTATTTTCTTAAAATATATTTACATATTCTGTTTTCATATTTTAAGTACTTAGTCATTAATGTAAATAGTGAACATTTCACTCATATGGTGAACATCTAGCAACCCCATGATGATTTTATACGTGTAGAAAATGTTTTGTGTTTTAAGTATATATTGTATAAGTATAAAGTAAAGTTTGGCCAAGATTCTCTTTTTGATGAGTCAGACGTGGTTTCCTGTTAGAAATAATTTATTTTAAACAATTAGTTTCGTCTTTATCTCTGCCCATCTATGTTATCTACAGCAGATTATTTACCACTACTTATTACTACCAGATTATTTAGTTTCGTCAATCATTTACTTTTCGCATGAAACATTATAGATATTTTGTTATAATAATAATAATAATAATAATAATAATAATAATAATAATAATAATAATAATAATAATAATAAAAAAGTGAGACATCCTTGACAACCCCCCAAAAAAGATCCATAAAGGAATCTCTCAGTCTGGACAACGACAACAGTGATAGATATCAGTGGCTGTTATATTTCAGCAATTCATAAAAAACAGTTACTTGAAATTTCATATATAATGATTTTTTAAACATAAATATTTCTGGGAAATTATATCGATGTGAAGAAAACATCGATGTTAATATATCGATATTTCTGGCCCAAAAAATCGATGTTTTCTTGCCAATTCTCTATTTCCACCAAGCATTCCTAAGCATGCATACCCGGAGAGACAAGATATACTTGGGTTTCTTAACGTGGCGTCTCAAGCTCACTCGCGAAGGAGGGAGAGGGAAGATAAACTCCAATGGGGAGCTGCAACGTCACTACAGTTACGAGTTTTGCGGCTCCCTATTGGAGTCTGCCTTCCCTCTTTCTCCGCGCGTGACCTTGAGAAGCCATATTAAGAAAACCCAAGTATAGATCATATGGCGCACGGGTTGTTAGAAAACGCTTGTAATGGAAATATGGATCGTTCCGCGATAATGAAATGTTCATTATATATTTCCCGATGAATAATACTTATATATTATATATATTAAAACTGTAAGAGACATTTATTGTTTTTATTATTATGAACTGTATTCATTTAGTATTAATGAAATACATGTCCATCAGGGTAGGCAGTACCTTGTCTACCCCAAGGAGCAGCCACTGATTCTTGAACATAACTATTTCTTTAGTATACACACATTAAGTTTTTATTTTACACTGAAAAACATTACTAATGTTTCCGCATATAATAATAATAATAATAATTTATATAATTTTGCTTAATTTTCATTGCATTTTCAAATTGCCCGCCTTCATACATAGCGATGTCACCGGATGTACAATTTTTTTAAAAACACATTACACTGTAAAAGATACTTGATTGAATGTTCATCTTTTTTGGTTATCTTGTCGCTAAGGAAAAAATAGGAGGTTGTCTCATGAACGAGATGACTAATCACTCTCTGAATACTTGACTCTGGACCCTACTACTCCGCGGAACACCTATGAGATAATTGACATATCTAATCTTAAGGAATTTAATGCACTACTTTATATAACTAAACATTCTTTTAGAAATTTGTAAGTTTGAAGGAATTCGTCGAAAAGACGATCTGAAATGTTTATTAGCAAATTAAATCAGTAGCCGACCGAGCTTGTTAACAGCTATATTCTTTTCGATGATGTCATGACCTCTTTCAGCAACGAAAAGCTCCATCTTGCTTTCGGTGTCTGACGTACGGGTAGTGACGTAATAGCGTCGGGAACGCGAAGTAGAGAGGTTCGTTTCTTGGAGTTTTTTTACAAAAAACTGCGAATTTGTGCTATCAAGGAGATCGAAAAACAGGTAAATATGATTTTGAAAGTTATTCAATGGTACATTGTTGATTGCATGTGTATGAACTCACTGAAAAGTTGTTCTTTAATGCTTAACGAATACCGCTAGTAGGCAGGAAACTGCTTGCTAGGACACGCCCTATGGAGCTCAATTTAATTATTTACTCCTGCACAAAATAATCTATTGGCAATTGGTATACATTAGTGAGCAAGCTTGTTTTAATCGTGTTTTCAAATTAAAGATTTAAGAGATCCTTTTTTATATCTTTCGACTTCCATAAACCGCTGGAATGCAGGCCATTTGCATTGTTCTATTCCGGTTTTAATCATATTCCTACCCATTTTTGGTGAAGTGAATGGGAGCCCAAACTAGACTACTCAGCTGTTGACCCAGCTGTACCCTACGAGTATTGACTGCTTTAACAGCAATGCAGCACTTGCGGCTGCACCACACCCATCTTGCCAATCAATGACAGCCCTGTCACATGACCCGAGGGGGCGAGCAAGCGTTCACACAGCATTTAAAGCGGACTGCAGACTGGGCGCTTGGGGTGTATGCTAGATGTTGGTTTGATTGTTGAAGAGAGAGCATTTAGATTTCCTACTATTTACAAATATTGTTACAATTATTGCATTGTTTTAGCTGTGGTGCGGTAGAATAACGAAAAGCATGGCAAGTTCTTGATTTCTAGTTTTTAAAATTATTCTTGATTGCTAGTTTGCATATTGATCATTGTTTCTTGTAGGCTGTTTCAGCCATGGATCAAATAACACCCAAGGAGGTGAAAATCCTCGAGACAGCAGAAGATATTCAGGAACGGAGAGAGCAAGTTCTTCATCGGTATAGTGACTTCAAATCAGAAGCCCGTTCCAAGAGGGAGAAGCTTGAAGATTCACGACGCTTTCAGGTGGGTCACTTTGTATTGGTTCTTTAAAATACGATGAAGTGTCATGTGTTTTATGAAAAGCTTTTGGTGTGTTAGTGTGCGAATTTCATTTTTATTACACAGGCTGCAAGTATTTTTTTACTTGAATTGTCTTTGTTAATTTATTTATTTGTCTGTTTAGTACTTCAAACGAGATGCTGACGAACTCGAATCATGGATTAACGAGAAATTGCAAGCAGCTTCAGATGAGAGTTATAAAGACCCTACAAATCTTCAGGTATACTTGAGAAATTCCCATTTTGTTAAAGTAACGTTTTGGATGCGTTGGGTTCATACAGTATCACCATCATAATTAATTCAGTAAATCATGGCTTACTTATGGAACAGAAAAGTTCTATAATTGCTCTCATTTAAATAATAATAATAATAATAATAATAATAATAATAATAATAATAATAATAATAATAATAAAATTAAAATATGAATAAAGTAGTATTAATGATTAAAAAATTTCTGCAGGCCAAAATTCAAAAACATCAAGCATTTGAAGCTGAAGTTGCTGCACATAGCAATGCCATTGTTGTTCTTGACAATACTGGAATGGAAATGATAAATCAGGGTCACTTTTGTTCTGATATAATTCGCAAGCGACTTGGTAAGTTTAATCCTTGTTTTGTTATTAATCTAATGACTCTGTCTTCTTGTATGTATTTAAATTATGTTTTCCACAGAGGACTTGCATCGCTTGTGGGAACTACTTTTATCGAAACTTGCTGAGAAGGGTATGAAATTACAACAGGCATTGGTTTTAGTTCAGTTTCTTCGTCAATGTGATGAAGTGATGTTTTGGATCAATGATAAGGTATGAATATATTTATTGTAGTGAATGATTCACATCTTAGTGCAGAGGTAAAAATTATAATATTCTCTATACTGCAACCTTCAGAAAACCGTTGTTGATTTACTCATATATGTACCTTATAAATTTGAAAATACCTAGTAAATGATTAGACATTTTCTAAGAAGTTTATTGGGTTTTCTTCCAGGAAACGTTTGTAACCACAGATGAGTTTGGACTTGACCTTGAACATGTTGAAGTGTTGCAAAGAAAATTCGATGAATTTCAGAAGGATATGGCATCACAAGAATATCGTGTCACTGAAGTAAATGAACTTGCTGATAAACTTGTCCTGGAAGGACATCCTGAGCGTGATACCATTTTGCGTCGTAAGGAGGTTAGTAAATTATTGTTTGTTCTTTTTTTAAAAGTGTTTTTCTGTTAATTTGTGTATGTTTCTACGGTGTGTAAATCTGATATTTATAGGAACTGAATGAAGCTTGGATGAGGTTGAAACAGCTTGCCCTTATGCGTCAAGAAAAGCTTTTTGGAGCTCATGAAATTCAGCGTTTCAATCGTGATGCTGATGAAACAGTTGCTTGGATATCTGAGAAGGATGTTGTGTTATCATCTGATGATTATGGTAGAGACCTAGCCAGTGTCCAGACCCTTCAGGTGAGATAAGAATATTGTGACTCAGATTGCGAAAATTTTTCTTTATTGGAAAGTGTATGTGTACTGGGAAGAAATCTCCTAGAAATAAGAATTTCAATGAATGTTAGTTATTACGTTTCATTCTAAAATACAGTGTAACTCTAAGCTCTGTATAACAAAATTTTATTTAACTAATAAATCAAATTTGGTAACCTTGTAACCCGCATATTGAACAAAAACTTTCTATACATAAAAAAAGAATTGAGTTTTGTTGTAGAGTTTACACTTCAAATTGACAAATTCTTGTTCTGTACAAAAGGAAAATTATTATATGCTTCGTTTCAAATGGAAATTTGATTAAAGTAGAGAACACGATACACCCTAGTGAAGCAAGTGGTGGTGGGGAGGGCGGAGGAAAAAATTGAGAGGGAGCAGGGAATTTAGAAGGGTCTCTCTTAACGCCCTCCCTTTAACGTTATGAAAAGCGCTGAAATTTATGAATAAAACTTACCAAAGTGTTTATTTATGTTTCGTATCAGTTGGAGATGCCATCAAGGAAAGGCAAGTTCATTTTCACTTCTATTTTGCTTCTCGTGAACCACGTCCCCTTTAGCACAGAACATATGAATGACCTTTTTCTTAATACACTTACACTCAAAGCTGTCATACAACTCCTTCTTGGACTAGGACACTCACATTTGGACAATGTCGTTGACAATCAATCCATGGTTTTGTATCCACTTAATCATGGCCAAATACTCCTTTTGGTATCATGTATAAAGAACCACATTTCTCACCGTTATAACACAAACACTTAATGATCACAAATCGCAAAGAATCAGAAGAGCACAAGAAACATAACTGTTCAACCGAAACGTAGCTAATCACTTTGACAACTACCCTGTCCTACATAAAACCTGAAATCAAACTGCAAAATTACCTCAATGCAACTTTTGCAACAGAATAGTTATGGCACTCCGAGAAGGTACGAGGATATGAAGTGACATAGCGATAAAAGTAACTAATCATGAAGCATTTAAATTATTTTAGTAGATCAATTTTTAAAATTTATTGAGATCGCCCATGCCTTTGCGTCCCCCCCCCCTCCCCCGATTTCTCCCATGCTTGGTTTAATTGATTTCCTTAAGTTGTACCATGTTCTCTAATTCAGCCATTTTACTTTCTTGCTACCACTTATGAAGTAGAGATAAGTTTTGTAACGCTGTGTGAAAAAACTGCATTTTCATTAATTCGGAACTTTTATTGGCAGGCCCTGGTAACGAAAAAGTGGATAAATCCAGTTGCTAAATATAGTGGAAAAATCCTTTAGCATGTGGTATAGCCTGAATGCATGTTTTCTAGGTCCTTAATACCAAACAATCAAACAGCATTAGCACCTAAACTATGCATACGATTTTTTACAAACTGAATAAACCCATGACAATCTGGCCTCACTCAAAGCTCTGCGATTCTGAAAAACATTCATTAATTCTTGAGGGTACTTTACACGAAGTCCCTGGGACATCTTCAAATTTTTCTCAAAAATGGCTCCAAATTTTATCTGTAGAAAGAATAGAGTGAAATACACTTATTAAGGTGGCATAGGTTTGATTTTTACTGTTAAGTTTTTGAAATTTGCAAAGTTTGAAATTTTTCAGCATCTTCAACTACGAAATTGAAGATAGAAATTTTTCCTTCAAATGAAATTTGTTCTGCAGATTTAGTTCTTTCATTAAGGTCTTCTAAAGTTTTTGAAACTTTTAGTAGTTTGCGCGCAATATTGCTTGCAATATGTGCAATATTAAAAAATAAAACAAACAAGATTTTCTCAAAAATGCTCCAAATTTTTTCTTCAAACTTTTGGTAGGAACAGTGCCAAGTGATGTTATAAACACCATTCTGCTCTATTCATTTGGCTTTTCCATAATTACAAAAATGTAAGGTTTTTTTACTCGACTCTCGCGCCATTAATGTTTACATTAGAGGTGATTTGTTCACATTATTGCATTTCTGAGTACATGTGCTTTAAATGATGTCATGTAAAGTGTCTCGAAAACTCATATATTTTCAGTAAAAACGAGCTCAAAATTCAGTATTTTCAGAAACGATCAAATGCCATTACTCAAAAATGGCTCCAAATTTTTTTTTTCAAAATTTTCCAATGGATAGTGATAATTGTACTGTTTAAGGTGACAATTAATTTTGCTCTACTTGTTTTGTTTTCTTCTTCTTCTTTTTTTCCCCTCTTTTTTTTTTTTTTTTTTTTTCTTTCTTTCTTTCTTTCTTTCAAAATTACGCTTTAATTTTTTTTAATCTCTTATGAGTTTAATGTGCACATTTTCAACAATTTGTTTACATTACTGCATTTATGACTTGAAGTACTTCAAATGACATTCAATAAAGTTTTCGAAAATTCAAAAGATTTCTGTGAAAAAGAGCTCAAATTTCTCATCATAGCAAAACAGTAATGCCTAAAATCCCTATTCTTAAAAACTGTCTTCAAAGTTTTCTACAAAAATTTCCTCAAAGGAGGAGATTTTACTCTTCAATAATATTCTTAAAGATTCTTAAAGTAATAGAAAGAGGAGAGAGAAAGAGTAGAAGTAAAGAAATTAGAAAACGAATATGAGATAGTCTTTGCTATTCTGTTGCACAAAGTTTATTTTATTTAATTTTTTTTTTCTGTTGTGTGTGGTATTAAGTATATTGTATGACGTTTTCTGGCTTTCCTGTGCTTCATAACTTGTATGTGTTGTAAGTTTTAATATTGACCATCAGTAGTATTTTTTTCTACCTCTTAAATATGAAAATGGTTATGAAATTTAATTTTTTATTTTTTTCCAGCGCAAGCATGAAGGTGTTGAGAGAGATTTAGCTGCTTTAGAAGATAAAGTCACCACTCTTGGACAAGAAGCTGACCGCTTGTGTGGTATTCATGCTGACCATGCCGAGCAAATTCAGGCAAAGCGAGCTGAGATTGTCGCATATTGGGAGAGTCTCACTCATAAAGCCGAGGTGAGTTAGTCAGAGTGGCCTATTTCTGGAAAATATAAGGAAATAAAAGAGCTGAAAATATAAGTGAAAATGGGGGGGAAATGACTTACGACTTCAGAATATTCACATTTAACATGACAGTGAAATGAAGTGGAACAAAACTCTTAATGTTGAATCATAACTTTAGAAACTAACTTGACTAATAACTAGGGTAATAGCACGAGTAATGTTCACAGTTTGGAATATTGTCGTAGTTTTCTCAATTACCAGATTCGTCATGTGAAGCTGAATGGGCAAATAACATACCTCTTTCTGAATAGATCACTTGACTCAAATTAGCCAATTTTTCATATCTGTTTTTTTGTTACTTTATTTCCAAACCTGTATTTTTTTCCAGAAGTGGCCACATGAAATTTGTGGAATTTTGGGCATGGCCTGATAGTTGACTCAGTAATGGCCAGTCGATATTCTATTCCCTGAACATGTTTAAGGTCAAAAGAGAATGGTTCATGCAATTATTGCATTAATGCAATGTGAATATTAAGAAGTTTTTGAATTTTTGCTTGAGGCCACTATCAGTGTTATATTAAATTAATAATTCCTATTAATGTGTTTAATGTGGTTAACTTTGTGGTGTTCATACATGTTTTAGGTGTATACACAATATGTATGAATGCTTAACTACAGAATATGCTTCACTGTTATGACATTAGAATTAAAGGAAAAACAAATATTTATGGAACTTTAATTTTAAATTCAAATCATATTTTTATATTTATAAGCATACGTATGTTGGCCCAATAAATTAGATATGTAAAAAACAGGAATTAAACATGGAAAACAGATTCAAGGGACCAGTAAGTTAACCTGCTTATTACTCCATAAAAAGTTGATGAATCAGAGGATTGTCAAATGTTTGATACTGAACTAGGTTGTGAGTACAGGATTGACAGATCGATAATTGGTCATACACTGAGATAAAGACATTGGAATAACTTTCTCCATTAGCTATTATTTTAATTATTGGATTTTTAAGTTTTACATTCTGAACTATTTGCTTAATGTAACAGTGATGATAAATAAGTTCCTTTAATTTATACTTCAGAATGTGATAATGAGATAGTACAATTTGTTATTGAAGAGAAAAACATTATCAAGGATGTAATTCATAAATAATGTAATTCATCAATTTCAAGAAATGAAGTTGATGAAAATATTGTTCTTGAATAGTTGTAAAAATACACTTTTCTTTTATGAATTATTACTGTTGACTTGTTTTGCAAGTCAAAGTTTGAAAGATTTCAGCCTCAAATGTTTCTTGTTCTTTTCTCACCTTAACTAACTTCATTTCTTTTCAAAAAAGAAAGGGAGTGGGAGTGGAAATTGTTTTTAAGATTAGCTTGAGTACTCTCAAATTTTTCATTTCTTTATATAGATATGAGGGTCACTTCAAAAGTCTTGGCAACTATTTTATATGTTCTGAATAACCACATATGTGTTTATTGCACTATATACATTTGAAAATATGGTGTACACAGTATGGGATATGACCACCAGATGGCGTCTGAGTGCAATTGGTGTCTAGTAGACAATATACACAACATTGGTATCATAGAGACTGTGTTCTGAGATGAGTGTTACTAAAGTTGAACCGTGAGCATACGTAAAAATTGCGTTTCTGCATGGCTGAAATGCTCATGAGTGTCTTGCCGAGCTACGGGAAGCATTGGGTGATAAGGCGTTGCCCTATCATGCTGTTGCACGTTGGGTGAAGGCCTTCAAATGTGGACACAAAGCAACTGTTGATCTGTCACGCAGTGGACATCCAACATCTGCTCACACAAAGGAGCAAGAGGATGTTATTGAACACTATTTAGCAGATGACAAGTGTTGGATTGTGTCGGAATTAGCTTCATATACTGGTATGTCTGCATCAACAGTGTTCCGCATTTTACGGAATAACTGGAAGATGTGGAAGGTTTGTTTTAACTGAGGTGCAAAAATGGACTTGATATGAGATATGCCTTATCAATCTGGAGCAATTGCAACATGAAGGAAATGAGATGTTGAATCGCATTATTGTAATTGATGAAACGTGGGCATGAGCATATGAACCAAAACTAAAGAGGCTATCAAATTAATGGCAGCAGCGTGGTTCACCATAAAAACAAGTTTCGACAGAATCCATCTCTTACAAAGATCATGCTTGTTTTGACTTATGACAGACAAGGTATTCTCGTGTCATCCTGTTTGTGAGGACCAAACTGCCACTGTCTATCATTCCTGCAGCACATTTGACATTGTACACTGCGGAGGAAATGTCCAGGGCATCTCAACAATGCAATACTCCCCCATGATAATGCAACAAGCCACACTGCAGCCTATGTCCAGAACCTTGTGCAGTGGTTGGGATGGAAGATCTTGGAACACCCTCTTTTCTCACCTAATCTGAGTCCTTGCAACTTTGCAGAAATGAAGACGTTGCTGCATGAGAAGTGGTTTGCAAACAGGAAGGACAACCTAGAAGCATATCGACATATACCTTGCAGAGCCGTGGCCTCTCCACACTTAACTTAAATGGATATTTGCCATGACGTTGCATTCACTCCTGTGCCCCAGCAGACACATTTTATTTCATACCCACATGCTCAACTGATTTTATATATGCATTCAATAAACACTTTTTACCAATAATAGACATAGTAACCTCCTCCCCCTTCCCTTCCCTCCAGCCTTTTTCTGACTGGTGCTCATCTCTCCACGAGTTTGTTCCCTCTTATGATAATTATTAACATTAGATCGCATACACCTTTGTATCCAATTATTCTTACCATTGATTAAGTTGCCCGACTGCTTATTCATTATTGAGACTTATTCATGAGCGTGCCCACATGAGCCGTCTTTGTTCCTTTAAGTTCAATTTACTGCAGTTACTGTCAGTGCGAGCCCTGCCTGTCATTATGCTTCTCAGCAAATTAGCAGGTTGCAGGCGAGCATCTCTCGACACCACTCGAGTGTGGGATGCTTTCTCTCCCATTCTTTTACCCTTCAGGTGATTGTGTATTTCTATCCTGCGCTTGGTAGCTGACTTGTAAGTGGCCCTTTGTCTGCGCATGAGTGACATTCATTGTATGACCACCCTTCGTCAGGTGCATCTGCACCGCGCCCTCACCCAGTTGTAAATTCCTGGACTGCCAGCCTCGTTGAGTGCACCCAGCATTCTCTTGACAGCCCAGTCGTTTTTGTTTTTTTTTACCCATCTCACAATTTGCCACGCTAAGTAACAAAAGCTCTCTTTGTAACATGTGCTTGTAGCCAGCTGCACTGTGTGAAATATCTCAATTATTGATTCTATTTCTATGCTTTTGATATCCTTACGATGTGCGATACATCACAACACATTTATCCAACCAGTTTTTAAGCCAAAAACACTCGACAAGAACCTATATTGTAATTCAACATTTATTACATTATTTAGAGGAAATTGTTTAATGTATGTATATATCAATCTTGTATTACTGTAAAATGTATTCAAATATAGGATTGCTAGTAATCTGGATGTTGATGCTCCTGTATATAAATACATTTTAAAAGTAGTACCTAGAATAATAAAATAACATCTTTACTTTATATTAATATTTTTTTTCTAAATATATTTACTTTGCCAGACACAAATGCTTTCACTAGTGAATTGTTTCAAGTCGTTTAGCATACGATTTTCGAAGAAGAATTTCTTTTGTATCAGTTTTTGCATTCAAACTTTTAATTTTGATTTCTGCATATACAAGACTTTTGAGTAATTTGCTCCAAATTTCCTTCCACCCTGGAAATCTATACAGAGCGCAAAATTTAGTATTTGTAGCTATGTATTGATGTTGGAGTAAGTGGGTTATATGTTATAGAAATTTATTTTCATAACTTACTTTTCAGGAACGTCGTCAAAAACTGGATGAGTCGTACTACTTGCATCGCTTCTTGGCAGATTTCAGAGACCTTATTTCTTGGATTAATGACATGAAAGCAATCATTTCAGCAGATGAGCTGGCCAAAGATGTAGCTGGCGCTGAAGCTCTCCTTGAAAGACATCAGGAGCACAAGGTAATATGTCATTGTAAATTGTCGTGATAAATGTTGGTTATTACATTTTATTCAGATTTTAGTTTGTTTAACATTACTTTCAGAATTTATTTTTTGTCTTCTCGTTGCATATTATTATCCTCATAATGGTCCAAATAGTTAATATAATGCTTCCACAATGAGGTCCAACTTTACTTTTAGTAGCACTGCAGTAATAGTAAAGGGATAAATAGAAAAAGGTTTGCATAAGAATGGTAATCACTGAATCTATTGCAAAGTATCTCCATCTTTCAGCACCACTGTCTGCATGCAAGCTTTTAAAAGGGAATGTCAGTGGGATGCATTATTGGAGTGAAATATCAATTTTTCTGATTTTGAGATTGACAAGACACAACTTAGTTTTTCTGAGAAAAGTTTCATAGTTTTCTATTTTCAAAGGGAATTTTCTTAAATGAGGTTACATAATTTATAATGGAAATTTCATTTTTGATTTCTTGTTACTCTCCTTTGAAACAACTTAATGGAGACAATACTCTTGTATTAATGGAGAGATATTTAGAATTTACTTTTGAATCTCAACCTGCTGTTTCTTTTTGTTCTGATAATGAAATAAATAAGATTTTGTTTGTGAGTATTGTCTACATTGCTTTTAACTTGTTTGTAATTTTATTGACTTCTGTGAATATTTTAATATTTGTGACTTAATGTCAATCTCAGGGAGAAATAGATGCTCGAGAAGACAGCTTCCGCGCAACTTCAGAAGCTGGCCAGCAGTTGCTTGACAGAAGTCATTATGCTTCTGAGGAAGTGCGTGAGAAACTGGCAATGCTTTCTCAAGAGAAAACCTCTCTCCTCTCTTTGTGGGAAGAACGTCGCATTCTGTATGAACAGTGCATGGATTTACAGCTCTTTTATCGTGATACAGAGCAAGCTGACACTTGGATGGCAAAACAGGAGGTACAAAATTTCTACTTTTAATTGTACGATTGCTTGATTTTAGTGTTCATTTCAGTGTATATAGCTTTTCAGTTATATTGTTTTGTAAATAATGTGTTTTAAAACCTTGTAGGCTTTCTTGGCCAATGAAGATCTAGGTGACTCCTTGGATTCTGTGGAAGCCTTGATCAAGAAACATGAAGATTTTGAAAAGTCTTTGGCTGCCCAAGAAGAGAAAATCAAAGCACTGGATGAGTTTGCCACAAAGCTTATTGAAGGCCAACATTATGCAGCAGATGATGTTGCTCAGAGGAGAGCTTTGGTAAGATATTTCTTTTTCTTTTTGTTTATAACTTTAGTCCTTCCATTTCATATGTTCAAATGGTGAACTAAATGTAAAATGTTTTGGTTCTTGAATATCATGAGTTATGTTTTTTTTTGTGGCTATGCAGCTTTTGGAGAGAAGATCAGCTCTTTTGGAGAAATCTGCACAGAGACGAGCTACTCTTGAGGATTCCTACAAGCTCCAGCAGTTTGAGCGTGATTGTGATGAAACTAAAGGTTGGATCAATGAAAAGTTGAAGTTTGCAACTGATGACAGTTACTTGGTTAGTATTTAGAAGTTTTCTTAATTTTTTGTAATTATTTAGTTCTATAAAAAAGTTAAATTATTGTATTTTTATGTTGTAGGATCCAACAAACTTAAATGGTAAAGTTCAGAAACACCAAAACTTTGAGCAAGAGCTAAACGCTAACAAGTCTCGCGTGGATGAGATTGTTTCCACTGGTCAGGAATTACTCGAGTCTCAACACTATGCCCAAGAACGCATTCAAGCTCGTACAAATGAGATTGAAGGGCTATGGAAACGTCTACTGGCAGCTACTGACAAGAAAGGTTCTAAGCTGCAAGAAGCATCACAACAGCAGCAGTTCAATCGCACAGTGGAAGACGTTGAATTGTGGCTCTCAGAGATTGAAGGCCAACTGATGAGTGAAGATCATGGACGAGTAAGTTTTATCATAATCATTATGATCGCCCTCTGTTTAAGAACAGTGTTCCTGTCCTAGTACTCAGAAAAGCCATATTCCTTCACACAGTAAAGTGTTCTACTAGTGCCATCTTGTCGGTCTGCCTCAGTCCTTTTGCCTTTCCATCTGTATTATAATGCCATTAATGGTAGTTACTGTTTGCCCAAAATTTTTATGTTTTCTAAAGAGATATTAAGAAAAACCTTGTTGTGTAACTAAATTAATCGGTAATGGTGAAAACATATTTCATAGTTACATAATGTTGTTAGAGAACCAGCAAATTTATCAATCTCATCATGATAATAAGCAGAGAATTTGTTGACTGGTTAAAACTACACAAACATGTGTTGATCAGAAACTAATATTAAACTTACGTAAAACAGATGTTATAAATTCTCATAATGTGTTTTCTCGTGTGTACAGAGTGTCTCTTGATTATTCCATTTTTTTGTATTATATGTTTTTCTTAATATTAGTATTGTTATTTAAAATTGTCCAATTATGTTAATAAGTCTAAATAAGTTGACTTCTTACCTTAGTTTTATTTACTTTTACAATCAGGTTATTCATCAAGTTTAAAGCTTGATATTTGAGATATGAGTAGAATTGTTCTTTTATTTTTGCTCAGCAAGGGGTATTGTACAAAAACACTTTTTCTTTTTTGTTGTTTGAAGGACCTTACTAGTGTACAGAATCTTCAGAAGAAACATGCTCTGTTAGAAGCTGATGTAGCGTCTCATCAGGACCGTATTGAGGGTATTCGTGTTGCAGCCAGCAAATTTGTAGAAGGTGGCCATTTTGATGCAGAAAACATCAAAGCTAAGGAGGTACAGTGATCAATTTCTTTTGTTTGGCAATATATTATTTTTTGGAAAAGTAGTTATATTAACAATTATTAAATTTGTTTGTTGATTTATACCAAAAAATGTATTGACACGATTAATTTTTATAGATGGCTCTGATGGAACGTTACTCTGCTCTACAACGTCCCATGAATATTCGTAAACAACGTTTGTTGGATTCCTTGCAAGTGCAGCAACTTTTCCGTGATATTGAAGATGAAGAAGCCTGGATTAGAGAGAAGGAACCAGTGGCAGCTTCAACAAACAGAGGTTCAGTAATATTTGTAGCCAACATTTTAATGCTTTTTTTATTTTGTTCTGCCTTATTCTTTACCCATGCTTTTTGAACAATCTCTAGGTCGGGATCTAATTGGTGTTCAAAATCTTATCAAGAAACACCAAGCAGTTTTAGCTGAGATCAACAACCATGAAAATCGCATTGCTGTTGTTTGTCAAGCTGGGCAGCAGATGATTGATGAAGGACATTTTGCTTCTGAGGAAATAAAGCGTCAAATAAATCTGTTATCTGATAGGTGGAATCAGCTTAAAGAGAAGGCATTCCAGGTACTACTGACCGAGAAAATAAATTTATAGATGGAAATGTGAACGTGGTTAAATTTATGTGTTATATTTTTGTTAGAAAATAATTCATCGTTTAAATAATTGGAATTTTAAAATTTTTACCCCGTATAAGATCTTGAAATATACTCACTGTTGGTCTCTTTAGCTTAACTTCTATGTTTCATATTTTTTATAAAATATATTTGTCATTTCAGAGAAAACAAGATCTCGAAGATTCACTCCAAGCTCATCAGTACTTTGCTGATGCCAATGAGGCTGAATCTTGGATGAAGGAAAAGGAACCTATTGTATGCAACACAGATTACGGCAAAGATGAAGATTCTAGTGAAGCCTTGTTGAAGAAACATGAAGCATTGGTGTCTGACCTGGAAGCCTTTGGAAATACTATTTCTGCTTTGCGGGAACAAGCAAAGTCTTGTCGGGTAATGATTTTTTTTACAATAATAAAAATAATAACCTTAAATATGTCTGATTCTTATGTAAAAGGCAAGGATAAATATATTTCTATATAAGAAATTTTATTCAATTATATCTTATTAACAGCAACAAGAAACCCCTGTCATTGACGTGTCTGGCAAGGAATGTGTAATGGCTTTGTATGACTATTCAGAGAAGTCACCTCGTGAGGTATCAATGAAAAAAGGTGATGTTCTCACACTCTTAAACTCCAACAATAAGGTTCGTAGATTTTTATTGGATAATACAATGCACATAGTTATTTATAATGTGTTACAAAGTACCTACAAGTTATTGAGCCCGGTTTGAAGGATTTATTTTTCTCCCACTCTTTAGGATTGGTGGAAAGTTGAAGTAAATGACCGACAAGGATTTGTCCCAGCTGCATATGTAAAGAAGATTGAAGCAGGACTGTCTGCCTCTCAACAGAATTTGGCTGACAAGAATTCCATCAGTGCTCGACAGAGTCAGATTGAAGGCCAGTATGATCAGCTGTTGGGCCTAGCCAGGGAACGCCAGAACAAACTCAATGAGACTGTAAAGGCTTATGTTCTTGTGAGAGAGGCTGCAGAACTTGCAACTTGGATTAAAGACAAGGTAAAGTGTAGATTAATAATGTTAAGTGATTTGCAGGTAGTGGTTACATTTTTCTTTTTCCTTTTTTTAACTATTGATTGGATGGATTTGTTCATTCGTGGTATGTTTTCATTCAAAATATTTTTTTATTATTCAAAGTTGGTATTCTTCTATAATTTATTCTCTTACAAATTCCATTGTGTCAATTTTAATCATCAAATATATTGACTGAAGATTTAGTGTGTATTTTCATACTTTCTCTAAAATCCATTTATTTTTTTGCAGGAAAATTATGCAGAAGTTCAGGTTGCTGATGTTGGTGAGGACTTAGAGCAAGTGGAGGTTATGCAGAAGAAGTTTGATGATTTCCAGGCTGATTTGAAAGCAAATGAAGTGCGATTGGCAGAGATGAACGAGATTGCTATGCAATTGATGAGCCTTGGCCAAACAGAGGCTGCTCTCAAGATTCAAACGCAAATTGAAGTATGTGTATAGTAATTATAATTACAGCTTTTGTTGTGTTATAGTTCCCATTCTTTACAAAGAATGCTTGGACAAGAATGAAACTAATGTATGAAATTATTTGGTTTGAAGATAAAATATTTATTAGAATATAATTATTAGAATCATGAAATTCTTCTTAGGATTTGAACCAGAAGTGGACATCTCTGCAACAATTGACATCAGAAAGAGCCACACAGTTGGGTTCTGCTCATGAAGTACAGCGTTTCCACAGAGATGTGGATGAGACTAAAGACTGGATCCAAGAGAAAGATGAAGCCCTCAACAATGATGACTTGGGCAAAGACCTGCGAAGTGTTCAGGCACTGCAAAGGAAACATGAGGGTTTGGAACGTGATTTGGCAGCTTTAGGAGACAAGGTTTGTTTTTCTTTTTGAAATTCGGACCAATTTCTTTGGTTTTCTTGCTTTTGTTTCATTCGGATAATACTCTGTCAAAGTTTTAAACTACTTATTTATTCTTTATGTGTATGTTGGCGTTGAGAATTTGTTTTTGACAATAATGTTATGGTGATGTTTATTATAGATTCGCCAGTTGGACGAGACTGCAAATCGCTTAATGCAGACACATCCTGAGACCGCTGAGCAGACATACGCTAAACAGAAGGAAATTAATGAAGAGTGGACACAGCTAACTGCCAAAGCCAATGGACGCAAAGAGAAATTGCTTGACAGCTATGACTTGCAGCGCTTCCTGAGTGATTACAGGGACCTCATGGCATGGATCAACAGTATGCTCGGCTTAGTTTCTAGTGATGAGTTGGCAAGTGATGTCACTGGTGCTGAAGCTCTATTGGAGAGACACCAGGTAATGTTTCATTAATTTCACAATAGGTAAGGGAACTGGATAAAGGCTAATTTATTACTTTCTCGTTCATTGTCAATGATTTTCTGAAAAAACTTGCTCTAAATTGATAATGAAATAGGGTTTCACCTCTCTTATTGTGGAGTTTTATCTTCAGAAATTCCTTCAATATTTGAAATAGTTCTGTTAATGTTCATGTTAGGGTTTTATAGAGAATATAATATATCCACATTTCACATTTTTTCAAGGAATTGGTGTTCTCTGGATATTTTGCCTATTCCAATGGTGTGGTGAATTTTTTCCAAATCTTCATGAAACAGCATTTGAACCCATCTTTGCAAATTTTCTTGTTTTCCTTTATTTAAAATATATATTGACATACATCTGAATCTTCCAAATGAAAGGGAATACAACAATTCTTGGAAGAAAACAAGCATAAAAATTGTCTTAGAATGTGACACTATGTTTGAAATTCACAAAACCTTATGTACATTCATAAAAAGGTATATTTAAAATATACTTCCCGAATTGTAGATTTCCTATTAACATTTATCAAATAGTCCTGTTTTATTGTGTGACTGGGTCTTTGCTGTGGTGTAAGCCCTTTATGGACTTGGGCTCTTTGGTTTTGTGATGTTTGCAAGTGAACAAAACCTAAACAGAAACAAAAAAACGCATTTGGAATGTTCATTCAATGCTTTTGGAATTTGGAGGTTTATAGTGTGTTCCTTTTTGCATAGCTGTTCAGTTTGAAACAAGCTTAAATATCAAGAGTTCATTACACTGACTTCATAAACTTATGAAACAAAATACATAGTAGAGAGAGAATACTTATGCTTTACATACATGTGTATATATGCTTGTGTTTTCCTTGTACATAGTTACTTCATTTATGTGAATTGTTTATTGGTGGAGTAGGTTCAGAAAAGTGTTTCAAGCTTTTCTGAAGAAAGGAAGATGATCTTGCTCTGGAAGTAAAAGATATGCATGCAATTGGAGACCTTCAGGAGAAGTTTTGTATACAAGTTTCTAACTTTTTCAATATGGGTGAAGGGAATAGGAGACTTACATGGGTTTACTGATTTAGTTTTTTAATCAAGGGTGAGAAGGGATTCTCAGCTGTTCAGTTCTGCATATTAAATTGTGTATTATTTGTTGCATTTTAATTTTTGGACAAGTTGTGAAAGAAAAGAAAATTGGTGAACTCCTTAATATTAGGAGATTGGCTCAAAGGATAGATTATTCTGTTTTTATAATATTCTAAAATGTATACAGTACATGGTCTGTTTTACATTTTGTGAGTTATTTTTTATTCCCATTTTTGAAATTGCCTTGTTTATTACTTGCAAGGTATTTGACAAGACTTTTGTTTTAATTTGTAGAACCATCGAGCTGAGATAGATGCTCACTATGGGGTTCCACAGGTACACATTTGAACAGATCATTGTCATGGCTGTGTGCTAATGTAATGGCAAATTGCTGTGACTTAACATCTGTTGCATTTTAGCCCTTATAATAGATGATGTCAGGCAGTCTTGCTTAGCATCTTAGAATAAACTTTTTAGCTACTACATTACCTGTTGATATAAATCTCATAAATAATATTGGTTTGTTTAAGGTGTGAGATTTTTTAGTTATGCAGATGCATGTACTAACAAAATATAGTTACAAAAATTCTCTTGTCTTAAGCGTACTTCAGACAAATATTTTCTTTTGATTCAGTTAAAACCAAGATACTTCAAAAAAACTTAATTTAATTGTAAAAAACATGAAAAGAAAATTCTTAATAATAACTTGCTTTTGCTTCAATAATGAGTTGATATATTTAGGAGAATATCTTTGATTCACCTTTGACGATTTTTACAAGATTCTTCTGCCATAAAATGATTTTAGGAGTTTGTGATTAAGCTAAAAATTTAAAAATTCACATGGTGCAATTTGTGACAAGAGGATATACATTTCACTTCCATGTGATCGCATGATATTCTTATTCATAAATATTGTACACGATTTCTAATTTTCTTATCCTGTGTAACTAATAACTATTAAATTTGAAAAAGTCATAAAAAGTAACACTGTTTTGCACGAGAGGCTGTATAATAGTTACCAAATAAGTGTTGTAGAGAAACATAATTGTATTTTAGAAGTAATCACTCACTTTAAATTACATTCGAGTGAGATTTCATAGGTTTTAATTTCCACAAGAGAAGATTTCTTAAAAATGCAAAAAACATAACGTAATCTTTGTTGATGCATCTTTCTTTGATTTAAAATTCATTTCCTAGATTTATGAGAGTATTCTAATTCTTGTAATTACTTATTTTGCATTAGATTTAGAATTTTATTTTTATGTTTCATTGGAATAACTGTCAGATAGTGGAACTTGAGTAACATTTTCATTTCGTTTCTGTTGTACTCTTTTATTTTTATTTTGCTGAAATAAAATTTACATGAAATTGTTATTGTGACTCCTAAATTTATAAAATGGATAAGAATTGAGATGACCCTTCATATAGTAAAAATTACTATAAAGCTAATATTTGCTCTATTTGTTTCAACTAGGATAACTGTAATGCAATTTTCCCCCTCAATGTTATGTAATGTAGTTGTAATTTTTAAATTTTAAATGTTCAAAAATGTTTTATTTCTGTTTCTCAAAAAATGTTCAGCTTTCCATAGTAGTATATTGTGATTATACATGCTTTTGATTACAGGAACATCGCACAGAAATTGATGCACGAGCTGGAACATTCCAAGCATTTGAATTGTTTGGACAGCAACTTCTGCAGTCTGGCCATTATGCCAGTGTTGAAATTCAAGAGAAACTGGAGAGTATGACAGAGGCTCGTCAAGAACTTGAGAAGTAAACTAATTTTTTATTTACAGAAGTTATTGATTTCAAAGGAAAAATATTAATTTAATTTAAATTTTGATGCTTTTTCATGATAACATTTTTATTTTTGAAAAACTCAGGGCCTGGATTGCTCGAAGAATGCAGCTTGATCAGTGCTTGGAACTTCAGCTGTTCTACCGTGATTGTGAACAGGCAGAAAACTGGATGTCTGCTCGTGAAGCTTTCTTGGCATCCGAAGAAGTGGACTCTAAGGGAGACAATGTGGAAGCCCTCATTAAGAAACATGAAGATTTTGATAAAGCTATCAATGCACATGTAAGTGAAGAATTTGTGTGTCATATAATACCCACGCAGCTTTTTTTGAACGATGACCTTGCTTCCCCCTCACTATAGCAATGAACAGTTGAAGACCAGAGCTCGCAGCGAGCACTGATGACATTCCAAACAAATCTTCCTTGGCACGTAAGAATATATATTTACTGTTGGAACTGAGAACTCCTGGTCTTATTTTTCTAAACAATATCTAAAGAAATGGCCAAAGTAGAAGATACCTCGAACATCTGGAAAAAGTAGAACTCAATTTATTGAGAAAGTTGCAAAGACATGACTGACATTCCAGAGATTCGTTGATGGATTGATTCATGACTTCATTCCAGAGAGACATTGTTTCGTAAAATCTAGTGGCCGATGTAGTAACTAATACCCCGACACTACCCGCATTTCTCCAAGCCATCGTTCAAGAGAAGTTGCGCGATTAATATATTTATAGAGTAACTTACCTATTTTTATCAATATTTCATGGATGGATGATGAGTGGCTGCTCCATGATGGTTCACTAAAATGCTGATGGATTTTATTTATTGTATTTAAAGAGGATGAAACTAATACTACTTGTGATATTTAGGAAGAGAAGATAGCTGCATTGCAGACTCTGGCTGATCAGCTAATAGCTGCAGAGCATTATGCTGCGCAGCCCATTGATGAGAAACGGCGCCAGGTGCTGGACCGTTGGCGACATCTCAAAGAGGCTCTAATTGAGAAGCGTTCCAAGCTTGGTGAATCACAAACTCTCCAACAATTCAGGTGAGTTTTTTTAAAAACCTAATAGATCTTTTGAATTGATTTTACACAGAAGTGAAATCAGAATTGTATATAGTTAATAATACTGCTTCTAAGACTATAAATTATGTTCTGATTCTCTGTAAAAAAAAATATTTATCTGAATATAAGAAGAGGGTTTTTCCTCAGTATCTTATTGAAAAAAAGTGGTATTGTTATATCTGTAAATTAAGCTTTGTTGGTTATGCTTTTGAACCAATTGTCCTTGTCAAGGAACTTGAATGTTGACATATCAATAAACTGCTAAGACGATAAATACCATGCGTATCTAAAATATCTATTATTTTCGGGACCTATTCCCAGCACCCATTGTGGATTTACTGGGCAATTTTAACTATTTTTAAATGGTAGGTAAAGAGAAAATCTGAAATGAATAGCATTGTAATGATTGAAATGCAATGTTAAAATAAATAAAAAAGTTTGCCAAGATTTTGTTACACAGCGTGGATTGACAAGTCCACACACTCTTGGCATGGCACCCGGCAACTGCGAATCTTCATTTAGCAAGATATTCAGTTAATAGTAGTCCTATACCATAAACATCTAACTACAGGGACAGAATAATTTAAATAATTGAAATAGATTTTTTCTTAACCAAAAAATGGTCAGTGTAACTAATCTCTTTCCTGCACCACCTGTGGAACTCAGGTGCACAACAGGAAGAAAATCTGAAAGACTAACAATACAAATATCCAATGTGCAAAACTTTCAGGAGGAGGGGAGGGCTAAAATGTTTGAGCAGGGGTGTCCAACTTCCAGGGCTACAACTAAAACCTTTAATATGGTTGCATGCCATATTTTCATTACTCAGGTAATCCACATCTAACCTCCTCGTATGTTGATCTTGTCCCTTTGCATGGCTGCTCTAAAATGTCAGGGGGGGTGGTGATGGAACCACATATCAGGCCGTACCATGCATAACACAGTGTAACCCATTAGAATGATTTTGAATTTCTGACTTTATTAGGGAAAAAATTCCTTAAATCTAAATTTAACCTAGTTTTACATTAAAAGGGGGTGGTAACCCCGACTTGCACACTATGCGCACAATGTTCTCGCCCAATGTGGATGGAGGAGACTTTCACTTTTGACAAATAACCTTTTGCGGGCCACTATAAATGCTACTTCAGGCTGCATGCGGCCCGCAGGCCAACAATTGGACAACTGCATTAGAGGATGAACAGGTACGGAAGGAGTACCAGAAAGAAACAATTATACATATAAAGATGAACATTGTTGTGATAAAAATGATGTTTTTAAGGAGAAAGAAAATAATGATCACTCAGGCAAAACAGTTCAATATTTTCATCGAGTCAATTTTCTGTTCTTTGACTATTTGCGATTTTGTTTTGACAAGGGTAAAAATTAGTTAAGTTTGAAAGAATTCTCAGGAGGCCTCTTCAAAATTAGGGGGTTGTTTTATTTTCAGTGTCTTCTTGTATTCAGATAAATACGGTCATTTCACTGTGATTATATCAGATAATATAGTCTTAATGTTCTTAAATGTTTCAGGCAGTAGTGTTGTTTACAAGCATTGCAGGCCGTAGTGTTATTTCATGTTTAAGGTTACATTTTGATGTGCTATAAATAATCAAATAATAATTAATGTAAAATACCTGATTGACTAGAATAGAGAGAATAAAAGAATTGGAAGAATTCAAGAATTCTTTATAATACAAAGATTCACAAAATTGAAACTCAGAATTTTTGAACCTCAAACCTTTTGTAGAACAGATCTTTAGTAAAATATACTTTTAAGTACACATTATAATTACAGTGAAACTTCGATTTTACGTTCCCTGATTTTACGTTTCCCCAGAATTTACGTCATAAATTAGTAGTCCTGGCAAAACATCCATATAAATAATGTATAATTTTCCTTGATTTTACATTTTCCTCGATTTTGCGTCTGGGTTGTGAAGTCCCACTGTGTATTAAAACCCCGATATTATGATTTTTGCACAACAGAACCCTTAATTTAGACGTACATTCTGAAAGAAATGGTGGCAATGATGGTGTCAGTTTCAGGAAGGTTAGTGGGGATACTTATAAATGTTATGTGATTTGTTATTTACAAATGGGAGTTTATCATGGTGAATGTTCTGAATTGATTGGTTGAGTAATTTTCCAGGACTAAGCCCATGTGTTTCGTTTCCAGTGTGTTTGTTGAGTTCGTTTGTCACCAGTGATAAGTCAGTTGCTGGATTTTACTTTCTCGCTACTGCATACGCAGTACAGAGAAAATTAAGTAATGGGCGGAAATAGGCAGCAAATTTTCGGCAGAAAAACTCTTTACTGCCAGGACCTGGTTCGAAAGTGAATAAATCCAGTAGCTAAATCTAGAAAAAAAAAACTTCTGACACGTGGTGTAGCCAGAATCCATGTTTGAGGGTCCTTGATATTGAAAAATCGATTAACGCCTAACGTCGGTCCATCTGTGAACAAAGCTAGCAGCTAAACCGATCAGCCAATTTTCTCCAAAATTGATATTCATCAATAGATCTGGCTGATGTCGCATCCCCTCAAATTTGAAACTGATATTGTAGTTAATCAAGTTTTTGAGAAACAGTTTTCGAAAATTGCAAATGTTCAAACTTTTTTCGGTGTCTTCTTACAAGTACAATTATGAAGATAGATATTTTTTACCTTAATGAAATCTGTTCCTTAAAAATAGATTTTGAAATAAGGGCATGCACAATTTTTCGAAAATTTTAGTACTTTTCGCATAATTTTACGAGAAAGTGCTGGCGAAAAATTATTTTTAGAATTACAATGTGTTTTAGAACGAAAGGGTGCCAAAAAATAATTTCCTCGATTTTACACTTTTTCTGACCAGTCCCTAGTGTGGCATAAAATAGGGGTATCACTGTAATTTTGTGGTATTGTCAATGGCATGACCAGGATGTATCTAGGGGTTATAACATCCCACCAAACTGATGTTTTCTTATAGAGAATTTTTCACAAATGTTAAAATATATTTTTATTTGTTTTATACTTATTTATAATATTAAATTACAATATTGAATGATTCTTATTACAATGGAAAATTTGTAATAACTTTATTTGTAAATGCGTGTCATCTTCTGTGAGGGTGCTGAAACCCCATGAGCCACCCCTCACCCCTCCTTTCCCCATCCAAGGTGTGCCACTGAATATTGTATTGAATCCAGATGTGGAAACAAACTTAAGCGAAGTTACTAAATATATTAATTTTTTTAAAGTAATATATACATATTCGAAGAACACTCAATAATGTGTTTTAATTTTTTATCCAAAGCCGAGATGCTGATGAAATGGAAAATTGGATTGCTGAGAAATTACAGCTGGCCACAGAGGAGAGCTACAAAGACCCAGCCAACATTCAGTCCAAACATCAGAAACATCAAGCATTTGAGGCAGAGTTGGCTGCAAATGCAGATCGTATTCAAAGTGTGCTAGCTATGGGTCAGAACCTTATTGACAAGCACCAGTGTGCAGGATCAGAGGAAGCTGTGCAGGTAACACCTCTCTTATGGATACATTTACAAGTTCCTGAGAACGTCATTGCATTTTGCTTTGGTTGTGAGGGTCCTGGAGATTCTAATGATCTAATCATGCGTAGAGTGATGTTGAAGGTTGTTCTAAGGTGATGTGTCTAGACTGTTTTACCAACCAACAAAACAAAATTGCGACAAGGAATACAATAGAACTGGAGATGCATAGAGTAAAAAAGTGGCTTTGAGACAAATTGATGGCAGTGGTTGTTATACATAGAGGTAACTGTTTCATTGGCTTAGTTAAAAGGGCTAGATTTGGATGTTAGAGAAATCTTGAAATCTCCAGGCAAAATGAGTGTGCAAAAATTTAAAACATCATGATACAGTAACCTCTATGTATCTTCCAATCTATCCTTTTTTCACAAGGTCAGTACTATTACGAATAAACAGTGAGTTTTGCACGAGTAGTATGGGAAATATGACATTCGGACAAGTAGCAGAGAAAGCAAAAAGAAGTACAGCTCTGGGTCTCTCTGGGTACGATGTCGCCACATTTACAATTCTAACTTTAATTTAAAACATTTGTTTTCCATCTTGCCTAGAATTTTTAATATTGTCATAATAAAAATTCCTCTCCGTTTCCACATTAGGCAAGTTTCTGGCTTATCCAGTGTATTGTGCGATGGAAAATAGTTCTGAGATTTTGTCTGGCGAAGGCAGGTTTCCACCTTATCCAGGTTCTGCCTTAGACAGGTTTTACTGTATATTCAATATAATTGGGTACGCTGCTGCCAATATTTAAAAAATTGTTTGCCTTGCTTAATATTATAAGTATGAAATTGGGGATGTGAAATAAAATTTTGTTAGGGTGTGGAACATGAGCAAGACATAGTTCCACCTCTAATTTCACTTATGGTAAGTTTTAACTGTAGTAAGATCTGTATATTAATCTTGTTCTCACAGAGAAGAATTGTCAAAACCAAGGTTGGGGTTGGGGATTTTGTGATACTTCGTCATCTTTTATTGGCCTTGTGAACCGCCACTGACAAGACAAAATTGTCTCTAAAGGTCTGCGACTGGAATTCATGTTTCACCACTACTGATAACTGATAAAATTAAATATTTTTATTGCTACATTTTCAAACAATTATTCTGAATTTTTCTGCTGGATTTGAGCAATTTTACATGCAGTCATTGCTATTGACCTTTATTTTTATAGTGTGTGTGTGTTGTTGTTGTTGTTGTTGTTGTTGTTTGTTTTTTTTTAAAGCCCTGTAATAAAAAGTGAATTAATTTCATTAGTAAAGTTTTAAAATTTTGTAAATGTCTTTTGTAGCTCAAGTTTTTCAGATGACATTGTACTGCTTTATTAAAAATTTTGTTTCCTTCCTTGGTAGGCTCGCCTGGAATCTATTGCTGAACAATGGGAGTTCCTCACTCAGAAGACCACAGAGAAGACAGTGAAACTCAAAGAAGCCAATAAACAACGTACATACATTGCAGCTGTCAAGGACTTGGACTTCTGGTTGGGTGAAGTGGAGTCTCTTCTTACATCTGAGGATTCTGGAAAAGACTTGGCATCTGTGCAGAATTTGATAAAGAAGCATCAATTAGTTGAAGCTGATATCCAAGCCCATGAGGATCGAATCAAAGGTTCAATCTTATTTATTTGTATTAAAACAATCTTAGAATTTGATTATAGCTTGCTAACAGTGTTTTAGTAACTATTCAAATTTATAACAATGTCTTTATGAATATTGCAGATATGAATAGTCAAGCAGATTCCCTAATAGAGAGTGGACAATTTGACACTGCTAGCATTCAAGAAAAACGGCAGTCCATCAATGAAAGATACGAACGCATTAAGAATTTGGCTGCTCATCGTCAAGCTCGGCTTAATGAAGCTAACACTCTTCATCAATTCTTCCGTGATATTGCTGATGAGGAATCCTGGATTAAGGAAAAGAAATTGCTGGTTGGATCAGATGATTATGGTCGTGATCTGACAGGTGTGCAAAATCTGAAGAAGAAACATAAGCGTCTTGAGGCTGAGTTAGCATCACATGAACCTGCTATCCAGGCTGTTCAAGAGGCAGGAGAGAAGCTTATGGATGTTAGCAATTTGGGAGTGCCAGAAATTGAACAGGTAACAATAATAATAGTAATAATAATAATAATGATAATGATAATATATGATGATGATACAGGAAGGAAATTATTAATTGTGTATTATGGTAGAAATAATTCAATTTTCTTGCTATTTTGTGAGAAATATAATATTATTAATGATATATTTTAAAGACTGTTCACATTTCTTTAATTTTTGTTAGTGATAACTTTGGAAGTATTCAATAGAAATGGCACTGGATATTAAGATTTATTTAATTTGGCATTTTAGTAACTTTGTTTGCCTCCCACAGCGTCTGAAGTTGTTGAACCAAGCATGGGCAGAACTTAAACAACTTGCTGCAACTAGAGGACAGAAATTGGATGAGTCGCTCACATACCAGCAGTTCTTGGCGAAGGTGGAAGAGGAGGAGGCTTGGATCAGGTACGTAATGCACCAAATTTTCATAATTTCTATTCCTTACACATTTAACTCTCCAAAAATTGTAAATTATATGTATTAAACAGTGAGAAACAGCAGTTACTGTCTGTGGAGGATTATGGAGACACTATGGCTGCTGTGCAAGGATTACTTAAGAAGCATGATGCATTTGAGACTGACTTTGCTGCACATCGTGATCGCTGTGCTGATATTTGTGGAGCTGGGCAGAAATTGATTGCAGATGAGAACCACCACTTGGAGAGCATTGCTCAGCGCTGCCAACAATTGCAGGTTAATCTTTCACCATTGCATACTGTAGTATGGGGAGGAAAAGTATTGGAATCGCCTCAACAATATGATCTTGAATTTTCAGATGTAATGTCTGTATTTAAGGTTCTATAGAACTGTAATTTCACACACATATGTCAGAATTAATGTCTATGAGTGTTGTTCCAAAGATGGTTAAGACTGGTGTAGATGGCAAGGAGATATGCATAATTTTATACCTAATTTGGAGAGAAGATAAGCGTATTTCTTTTGGGTGGGGAGGGGGATGGGGTAAAGTGAATGAAAATGTGCCTCCAACACCTGCTTTGGGGATAAGGGTATGCAAGAAAAGAAATTGAAACTGTCCAAACGTTTCTCATATTCTACAGCTTTTCATGCAACAAAATTACAAGTAATTCATTTTGAAATGATATTGCAATCATAAACCACTGCATATCATCTTGCTATATTATTGCTAAAGAAAGGAAGTGTGGTTTTTATAATGAATGAAATTTTGCACTACCATCCCGTGGTCTAGCGCAATCTTGGCCCCTCAACTCGGCCGAGTGACAGGTCGCTCCACTCCACACTCTGGAGCGTGCCAACTCAAGTAACATAGAAGTTCCAGGCTCTTAACGCAGGTCGCCCCACGCATCATCGGGATCATTTGATATATGGTCTTAAAAGGACTTTTATTATGAACATATGAGCATGAAAAACCTTTAAATAAAAAAACATAACTGCAATAATTTGGCATGGGAATAATAAGAATTTATCTGGGACATACCAAAAAAAAAACAATGTATAAATGTGAAAAACGAATAAACAGAGTTTCACTGTAGTTAAAGACCACAAAAGAATATAAAAACATTGCAAAATAAAAGTCATTGCTAGGAGAAGGAATTGCTCCTACTCGACTGTTAGGTTACAGAGCATCAAGCGCTCACCGTGGGCAGGTGTTGCAGGGAGCAGGTTTCCAGGTGAGATGTTCATAGTCTCACCTGGACATTAATTGCTGAAGGAGTTTAGGAACGCTTTAGTTGTTATCCAAAGCAGAGTCTGAAAATTTCATTTTCTATGAAAATATGGAAAAGTTTTGAATTCTCTGCCTGAGTTCAACTGATAATGTTCTTTAACTCTGTGAATAGAAAAGTCAGTATAGTATTGTGTATCAATGTTCTCTTCCTCTTTGTGTTGGATTTATATGCTTTTTGTTTTTAGAACAAACTTGATCATCTGGCTGCCCTTGCAGCTCGGCGTAAGACTCGGTTGATGGACAATTCAGCATATCTCCAATTCATGTGGAAAGCTGATGTTGTGGAATCTTGGATAGCTGACAAAGAAACTCATGTTAGGTCAGAAGAATTTGGTCGTGATTTGTCAACTGTTCAGACTTTGTTGACGAAGCAGGAGACTTTTGATGCTGGTAAGCATTTCAAGATATAAATCAAAATTAACAATTTTTTTAGGAGTTGATGTGCTTTCTAGCAAAGTAGTCAAGAACATTAATAGAGTGCTCCAAAAATTTGTACAGGTCTCCATGCCTTTGAACACGAAGGTATTCAGAACATTACTGCTCTGAAAGATCAGCTTGTTACTGCCAACCATGACCAAACTCCAGCTATTCTGAAACGACATGCCGATGTTATTGCCAGGTGGGTGTTACATTTGTATGAGTTAGGTAGAACCTGATATGTTAAAATGGCAATTTTTTGTTAGGATTTTCATTATCCAGCGAAATTTTTTGGTGTTCTACCAGAAAGGAAAAGGATAGACTTTCCACAGTATTGTAGAGAAAATCTTAAGTTTTGTGTACCCTTGAAATTTGGAAAGCGTCTCCTGAAAAATTAAGTTTTTTGACGTATCAGGTTGTGCCTTAGTATCACAGATTAATGTGAGAGTTCTGTTCAATCATCATTGTCTGATCTCTTGATCTTTATAAATAACATTCTTCTCTCTACACATTATTAAAAGCATCCCTTTAATTTATATAGTACACAAATAATTATCAGAACAGTACATTCATTTTATCCATATAAAATTTTGCTTTTATATTAATGAAAATGCATATCGTATTCTATCAGTTATTTTATTTTACATTTAAATTATTGTATTATTTATTTTACACTTGGATTTATTTCCAATTTACATTTGACATACATATACAAAAAGCATTACATGTGAGAGCACAGCTTTTAATGCTTTAAGACTACACTAAGCACATTTAAATATTTTAACTCCCATTATGTTATAAAGTAGATTATAGTTTGAATCAATTGTATTACAAGATTACAATCACAACATGGTTTACAAAGTTTAGAGGTTGGATTATCCACAATAATAAATTTGGTTTGAATGTTGGTATTGAAAAAGTAAAAAATCTTCTGGATGATTGAAGAGGAACTTGAAAATTCAATTGAAATAATAAAAGTAGACAGTCGGTAATGCTTTATGAAGTTTAAATAAGAATATATCATTAAATTCCCTCAAATGTTAGTGTTAGGATATTAAGAGCTGATGCTCTTACACTAATTTTGGCCAGCAATTAGGTTTAATCCTTTATGGTTAGCAGTGAATCTAAAGGATTTATGTTGAACAGTTTCCAATTTATTGATTTGAGTTTTAAAAGCTGGTGAATGAATACAACAAATTTGGTGTAATAAGCATTATGTAGATCAAACCTGTTTAACTTAGTAGTTCAGTAAGCAGCTCACATGCTGCAAGAAATTCATTCATGAGTTGAGTTGTCTGGCAGGGGATCAATGTCCCTCCCCAAGTCCTACCTTTAGCTAAAGTAGGACTCGGGGTGGAGACTTTGGGATGGTTGAAAGCATAAAGCCATTGGCTCTGACCGGTAGCGGTAGCTCAGTGCATCAACTGATGTCACTCCAGCGCCTCTAACTGAGAGGTCCTAGGTTCAAGTCCTGACGGCGGCAGGATTTTCGACACTAGCTTTTCAGCTAGGTCGAATTCAGCTGCTGTCTGGAGGTGAATTCTAACGGCCGGCTGCTCTGATCGGTAGTTTTCCGTGGTTTCTCCGATCAACACCAGGCGAATGCTGGAGCAGTACCCTATCAAACGGGCCAAGGACCGCACGCGATCTGTCCTTCCTCTTCCTTGTCCTATCCTCTCCCCTTACACACACACTTACACTAACATGCACTACACTACCACATATTTCGGGAGACCGGTCGGGAGCTTAGAGCTTGTCCCGACTGGGGCGGTGCCCCGCTGGTGGGAGAGTCCAGGTTAGGGGAAAGCCCCACTAGCCAACAGTAGGTCGGCGCTGGATCTCGCCATCCAGCGGAGGAAGATCACCGCCATCTCCAGAGAAAAAACATGCACTACACTAACGGGACTAATGACCGAAGTAGTTGACGCACCCGGAAACACGAAAAAATCAAATCAAATCAAATCACTGGCTCTGAAGCACTTGACATGGGTAGGAGGAATTAGTCTGCTCTTCGACCTTCAGAGGGGACAGTGTGCACAACAAACAAGACAGTACAAATAGAATTCAAAAGCAATGTAGGCACCACTGATAGTGAATGTCTTGTTAATCATTTTGCGGTGGATATCATAAGTCAGATTACAATTACAGTGTATACTTGCATGTTTGTAGACAGGACATGCTCCTAAAAACAATATGCAAAAAGTTAGTCAGGCCTGATTTAGAGTGTTTTTGAAGAGTTAACAGAATGAAATTACTGTTGTTTTCATCATTAATTTTAAGTAGCTTGAAATGATCCAAAATAAGGGAGACTTGTGAAAGAGGATGAAAACCTACTTCAATAGGGAAGTGTAATGTTTGTTCTGTGTCTTCATAGATGGCAGAAACTGTTGGCAGACTCCGATGCTCGCAAGCAACGTCTTCTCCGTATGCAAGAACAGTTCCGCCAAATTGAGGAGCTATATTTGACTTTTGCCAAGAAAGCTTCTGCCTTCAATTCCTGGTTTGAAAATGCTGAAGAAGACCTTACCGACCCTGTTCGATGCAATTCTCTTGAAGAAATTCGGGCTCTGAGGGAAGCTCATGCTCAGTTCCAGGTAAAGTCGGGATTTGTTTTGGAACTTTCTTTATGTATTTATTTATTTAGTTGTAAAAGAGTATAAATAGGTAAAGTATTGTTTTGTACATTCACTAAATGTGTACAAAACAATACTTTTGTCTAATGTTATTAATTATTGTAGTTTCTTCTTGATTAACTTGTTTATGCATTTGTTTTATAAATTTCAAATAAATATTATGTCTTTTTTTTTTCTTCACAGGCATCGCTTTCATCAGCTCAAGCCGATTTTGAAGCATTGGCTGCCTTAGATCAGCAAATCAAGAGTTTCAATGTTGGTCCAAATCCATACACATGGTTTACAATGGAAGCATTAGAAGATACTTGGCGAAATCTTCAAAAGATAATTAAGGTAAAGAAAAGTTAAAAATATTATTGTTCCTTGTATATATTCAAGTTACGAAATCCATTGTCAATATGTTTTACTAAACAATAAAAAAAAATTTTTAGGAGCGTGACATTGAACTTGCCAAAGAAGCACAACGTCAAGAAGAGAATGATAAACTTAGAAAGGAGTTTGCCAAGCATGCCAATGCTTTCCACCAATGGCTTACAGAAACAAGGTATGATTTGTATGCAGAAAAGTTGTTGACAGTGGCGGGTAGTTGTTTATTTGTTTGAATTCAACTGAGAAGCCGAATACAGAAAATACAATATGGAAAGAGTTCAAAGGTGGTGGAATATAATGAAAAAATGAAGGTCAGGATATACCTGTGTGGCAGATGATTTAAGCAAAAACTTGCTGCAATGTTACTTTTATTTGTTTTTACCTGCTGCTATTAATGCTGCTATGAAGAATAATGCATTCAACATTCATTTCTAAACTCAAATATCAAATAAATTAAGCTGTAATTTCACTTAAACCAAACAGTATCATTATAATTTGATAATTCTTCTATTTTTTATTACAGAATATCAATTATAAAGAAATTAACTATTCCTTGAAGTTGTTAGTGAATTGAAAGCACTTAAGAAAATTATCTATCAAAGATCTTAATTCTGTTTATTTTTAGTAGTACGAAGATGCTGAGGGTCAAATTTGTTATTCTTGTTTGAATTTCATTTAATATTTTTCTGTTATGTTGAATGTATAACACCCGTCCTGTTTCTTGCGTTGACAAAATTATGTGGAACTTTGGAATTCTTCATGCAAGTCACCATAAATCAGTAAATAATAGAAATAAAATATACCTTTATGTTGTATAAATAATGCTTGTTTCTTTTTTCCAATGAAATGTTGATGTTGCCGTTGACGTCTGGACAGATATCGACTTCTAGGCTGGGATGGGTGAATATTTATACATTTAATTTTCATTAAAACCATGTACTAAAACGGATTTGTACAATAATCTGATTAACCAACTTAACCAATTTTTCTCACTCACTATGTGGATGAATACAAAAGGATTTTTAATTTTGTAATTTCATCCTTTTTTACGTAGTTAAAAATTTTAAATAAAACAATTTATGAAAAGGTTAAGTGAGGTAAGCCTGCGTTTTCATATTGAAGGCATAACCCCAGTGTGGTTTTTATTTATTTTTTTAAATTTATTTATTATATGCAACAGTTGAGTATGTGAATGGTGGGAAATTCAGTGAAGAAAAAGTGCAATAGTGGGTTTTATGATAACCCTTTAATTTTATTTTTTTATTTCAAATGTTATTAGTATTTGCTTTTTTAAATTTGCAAATCTCGCCAGACTTCATTTCTGACATCTTAGGTAGATAACATATGCTGTTCACAATTGCTTTGAGGAAAGAAAAAGAAGGAATTCCTTTTGGTAACCAAATAGAATTGTTAATGCTTTCTAACCTTCGACATTTGTTGCCAAAAATACGTTTACTGAAAACTTTTATCAAAGCTTCTGAGTTCTTATGATGATGATGTTACAATACATGCTTCTTTATTCTGAGAAAATCAGAAGGCAATAATAAATTTTGGTAGCTAAATTACTATAGTCTGGATTTTCATTGATGTACTGGTTAATGTCCAATAACTCCCAGTAATTAATTTGGTTAAGCCATTGTTCCCATAAATATTATAATGTATTAATTACTAACAGTACGTACTTTTAATGTACCTACTTAATAATTTTGCTTTGAAACAATTTATTTGCATGTGAACTGGTATCAAGTGCCATCAAATTCTATGAAGGTCACATCTTTCCTGTTTTAGAATATTCTGTGTTTTGAGTCGTGCTCTGTTGTAGAACTTTGTTGGGCTAGGTTGCATTATTAGCGTGGTGGTTTGCAAAATGTATTTAGTACAATTTTGTATTAAATGCATATTTTGGAGTTTGCATGCATGTGCATGTGATTTAGTGTGATCAACAATTTGTTGTTTGATGTTTCGTACTTTGCACTATGAATAGATTATTTGTTAGACAAAATTTTGTAATCGTTTATAGTGTGTAAGTTGTTATATTTAACACCCAGAAAGTAGTGAAAATGTCAAGCCAGAATCTGCGCATTACAATATTAGAACTTAACAAATTTTATGGAAGAACAAAATTCAAGAAAATATTTTCATGAATTAGAATATTTGAGTGAGAGAGTTGTAATTTGTGTATAGTTAGAATTTTCTCTTGCATGATTTCCGCCAGGATCATGAATGTGAGGAAACTGAATAGATATGAAATTATTTGGGGCAATGTGCCTGCCCCCAATCCCATTTTAAATTAATAGGTGATGGACATAGATTTTGAATTGTTAGCTTTCTTTTGTGTTTTCTTTGTATAAAATGTGGGGTTTCTGACTTCATTCTGTTTGAAGTCATTCAAACCCAGCCTTTTCACCAACCAGCAGTCTTCTACAGAGATGAAAACTTTGTAAACTTGAATCTGTTAAGCGAAATTCTGCTTGTGTTCTTTGTGATGATTTTCTTTAAAATGTCCAATTTAGGTCATCTTAAAAATACAGCAACGCTATCATGAAGTAATTGTTTTGATTTTATTTTGTGATGCAACAAAATAATACAAAAATAAGTGCTGTATTTCTTTGCATGCAAGGCGCCATCAATAGTGTGATTAAATTTGGTATTTTGAATGTTTGTGGCATATGCATTCAGTCTGTACGGTTTCAGAACTTGTACTTTTACTATTAATGAACTTTAAGACACTTCGTGGCAAAATACATTTCTTTCCTTAATGTCTCGTTTCAGAGAGCCCACTTTCTGGGAAACTGGGAAATGTCAAAGAACTTCAATATTATTCAATAATATTATCATATTATTTGTGAAGCAAGCTTTTTCAAGATGAAGTCAGAGCTGGCGAATGTATATAAAATGCTATTAAGCATTTTGTGCTGACATTTATAATTTACTAGTGCATGATAATCTGATGTAGAACAGAGATAAAGACTTGGCCAGTCAAATCCTTTTAATATAGTTAGTGTGTTATACTTCATTAAAAAAAATTCTCTTGGGTAAAGAAAGGTTCTCTCATGCTCGTTTTGACACAGTTCTTTCAAAACTCTCACAACACAGAGGTATTGACCCCCAGGGCTTTCTGCACTGCTTATTGGAGGGGCTAAGATGCAGATGGCAGTGGATTAGCTTCCAATAAATAAACAAAGTAAATATTTTGTCAGTTGTTGCCCTTTCATGAAAAAATTGAGATTGTTGACCATGGAAAATGGTTATTATGTATGGGGAATAAAAAAATTGTGGAACTGAGATTTTCTGAACACTTTTGATGAAGAAATATGGACAAAATATCTTTAAATATGACTGAAAATGTTTTTGATCTGTATTTTCATTGATAAAACACAAATTTTGCTTACATATTATTTTGTAATTTATGCTAAATGATAATTGGAAGTAGAAGAGACTTCGAAAACCTTTTCCAAATTGTTAACAGATACCCAAGTCTTGCTTGAATATATTTTCTTAATGGAGTGAAAACACTACAAATGGAGTGAAAACACTACCAATTTTATCAGAAAAAAAAGTATTGGAAAACTCAGAGAAGTCAGGGAAGTTTGTTCCAGGAATAGTGCCACTGCTTAAAATATTTTATTTTGAGAAATGGTGTCTCTTAACATGAAATAGAAAATCTTGTTAAAATTGCTGAATACTCTATTTTCATTAATTGAAACATTCTTTATTATTTATTCACATCAACTACAGTTTAAGTGACGTAAAACATGGAAACAAATTGTACCTTGAATTCAAAGAAATATAGTATTTGCATGAAAAATTAAACTTTCGATTTAAAACAAAATGATCATAATGTTTGAGTTACAAGGATTAATTTTATCTTTTCTTTTCAGAACTTCAATGATGGAAGGGTCTGGATCATTGGAGCAGCAATTGGAGGCTACCAAGGTGAGATTTGCATTTTGGTGAAGGTTGCCACTGTAAGCAGTCAATTGTGAAGCACAGTTGGCATTTAATAAATTGTATAATCACTAAGCATATGCTTTTCTCGTATGCAGCGTAAAGCCGGTGAGGTTCGGTCACGTCGTGCTGATTTAAAACGCATTGAAGATCTTGGTGCTATATTAGAAGAGCACCTTATTTTGGATAACAGATACACAGAGCATAGCACTGTTGGACTTGCCCAACAATGGGATCAACTGGACCAGTTGGGAATGAGAATGCAGCACAACTTAGAGCAGCAAATCCAGGCTCGCAACCAATCTGGTGTCTCTGAGGATGCATTGAAGGAGTTCTCAATGATGTTCAAGCACTTTGACAAGGATCGTTCTGGCCGCCTTAATCACCAGGAATTCAAGTCCTGCTTGAGAGCCCTTGGGTACGATCTCCCCATGGTTGAGGAAGGGCAGCCTGATCCTGAATTTGAAGCAATACTTGGTTAGTATTCTCATATTAGTAATATATTTTTCCTAATGCGCGTTTTAGTACATTGTTTTCATTTGTTAATTTGATCAAATGAGTAGTTAGCACAGTTACATTCTTAAACCTGTTTTCTTTCTTCAACTTTTTGCTTTTAAATATTTTTTTTTAGGGTAATTTATTATCAGTATTACACTAATGTTTTATTTTCAATAAATCATGAAAAACATACAGAAACACAATTTAGCTTTCTATCATACGTAATGTAAAATATCTTAAAACAAGTTTTTGGTATGTAATGCAAACCCACATTTATAGCCAAGTTAATGCCCCATTTTATTAACTTTCTCATATACAAAGTACAGAGAAAGTTATGTAATACTCAGTGAAAAACTATGAGTTTTAGGTAGAAAAAATTTGTATTGAAGATCCTCTAATACTGCAGAAGTGGAAAATTCTTATTCCTACATGTAGTCAATTAGTTCCTCAATCGTGTATAGTCAGAATCCACATTTTGTGCGTCCTTAAACCTGAAAAATTGAAAACATCTGACTATCTTATGAACAATGTTAGCAGCTAAACTAGAAGTAGGATTTTCAACATAACTGATATTTGCCAAGAGGCCTGGCTGATGATGTGGCCTTGAATTTGAAACCTATTTTGATTTTTAACATGAAGCCTCAACATCATTTTCAAAATTTTCTAAAAAGTTGCTCCAAAAGTTTCCTTTAAATTTTTTCCTCTGATAGAGTAAAAGACATAAAGAAACAGCTTATGTAGCATTTTCATTGAATTCTCACAATTTAAAAAAATTGTAATAAATCAAAAATATTTCGGTGGCTTCCTGCAACTACAATAATGAAGATAGGAAAATTTGTTCATCAAAAACATTTTGACGTAAGGTAAAGTTCAGTTTTTCAAAAATATAATTAGTTTTTGCTTGAAACTTAGACAATTTTTATACAATTTTCACATTTTTTTTAAAAAATGGCTCAAAATATTTTCTTTAGATTTTTTCCCTTGTATGTAGCAAAGAATGGTACAGAAGTGGTGCTGGTCCCAGTTTTGGTGAACTGTCTGCATTTTCAAAAATTGCAAAAAAAAAAAAAAATTGCAAAAAAAAAAAATTAACATTGTAGTACAATATTGATAGTGATTTTTTTGTTAAATGAAGTCTGTTAAAAAAATCAAAAAGGTCATCTTCGAAAATAAAAAATCTTTAAAATTGTCACGGTTTTTAAAAAAAAGGTTGTGTGTTTTATAAATGTGAGTAGTTTAGCCTCATTTTGCAATTTTTGAATTTGCAAATTTGAATTTCCTGCACTTCTTTTGCTAGATTCTTTCAGCAGTTATCATGTAGCAATGCAAGGATGGGAAGCTTGACATTCTCAGAATAACTCCTCATTGGGTGGTATTTCTGAGTGTATGGGACAGAGATTTGCATTGTCGAATTTGTGTTGTTGTACTGTATTCCTTTTAAATGAATTAACGTTTTGTGCCTACTGCACTACAATTGGTAATTTTACATGTAATGGGTAAGATGGATTAATATGCACGGAAATTGCGGCATTATAATTTTATGTAACTGTTACGTGAGGAAGTACATTCTACTGTAGCACCAATAGTTTCTGAAAATCTTTTGTGTGGATAGTGCTATATAACGTGACACAAATGATATTTTGATATATTTTGTAGATTTTTCAAAAATTACGCAATGTAATTTTTTTATATATTACTCAAGTCGTTATTAGCACAGTATAGACATTTTTAAAAATGTGTTGCATCTTATTGACGCAATGCGTCTCTTTTGCCCCTGTACATGCCATTTCACAGCAGTGGATCCAGCACCGAACCTTGTGGAACCCCGGCGGTGGTGTTTTGTACCTTCTGTCCATCAATTGCATTGTACACGAGGATTCTGCAATTGTGATATTCAGTCACGATCCTCAAGTAATTTGCTGGAGGGCTTTATGGATGCCACTCCACTTTGCTGAGTTAAAAGCATTCTTTATGTCCAAAGTTACAACAGTACTTTTTGGGGCCTCTTTTCCATCTGCTCCCACTAATGGCCGGTCGGGCAGTGTCACCGCCAAGCTTAACAGCGTCGACAGTTGAGCAAACCTTGCGAAAGCTGTACTGGTTCTCTGAGAGTCCTCCTCCATTTTCTACTGCATCTTCCAATCTTGCGATAATGATATGCTCGAAAACCTTACCTACAGAAATGAGCACGCACAGCGGCCAGTAAGATTCTGATGATTAAGTGCAGTAGCTCATCCATAGTGACTGGTGGTATCATTTGTGTATCATGTAGCATGAGTTTCGTATGTTCGCCGAGGTGATGTGGGAATAAGGTCGTCACAATTCTCCGAAGAATGTTAGGGCAGGTTGGAGACTGGGTATGCGACTTCATATTTTTGCCCATTACCGTCTTGTATGGCTTACTCCATACATCTTTATCTACTTCGTCGCACATGTTTTTGGTGCTAAGACGTTTACTATCCCAAATTGCTATCTTCAACTGGACTCTGTGCGTGTGTGCATGCACGTACTTGCGCGCGCGCACGTGCATGTGTGCATGCACGTACTTGCGTGTGTACAAGTGTCATATGTGTGTGTGTATATATATATGCATACACACACACACCTAGTATAGAGAAAGTTATGTAATGTTCTGTAGCACCACTAGTTCTTCTTTCTTTCCCAAACATATATCTCGGTGTTAGATTACATACAACATTAGCACCTAAACTACCCACAAGATATTAAACGAATGGAAAATTGATGTGGGCAATGGAATGGCTTCTTCATTTGAGGGCAGATCTTTGTGATTTTTGGTAGAACTTACCTGGAGCTTCTGAGCCATTTTTTAAATTGTCTAAAATATGACTGAAAATGGATTTTTTTATTCTAAACTTTTTTTCCTGAAATAAAGCAAAGTTTTCTTAATAATATGTAGGTCTAATTTTAAGAAAATCTCTGGAATTTTGAAAATTCCCGAAGCTTCAAGTTTCATAAGAAACAAGTTCTGACATGATACAAACTAGGTTATAATCTCTTTAAAGGTGGACAACGATAATTGTTTCATGTCTTGTTTCAGATGTCGTAGATCCAAACCGTGATGGTTACGTATCTCTACAAGAATATATGGCATTTATGATTAGTAAGGAAACTGAGAATGTGCAAAGTTCAGAGGAAATTGAAAATGCATTTAGGGCTATTACAGCTGGAGATAGACCGTATGTCACCAAAGAAGAACTGTATGCTGTAAGTATTCTTGAAGTCATAGTTGAAAATTTAGAAATAATTTTATTTCCTTAATAATACATTTACCATTTTTTCTCTATTTTCAGAACTTGACAAAGGAAATGGCAGACTATTGTGTAGCCCGCATGAAACCATATGTTGATCAGAAAACAGAACGGCCCATTGCTGGTGCTTTAGATTACATTGAATTCACACGCACTCTCTTCCAGAATTAATTTATCACTTTTCACTTTGGTGACCATAGTTTGCTTAGCTGGAAAATGGCCCAGCATTGTTATACCATTCAAGCTTTATTTGGGAAGGGCAAAGGACATTAGGGTCACTATTTGTTGTACGGTAGAGTAAACTATACATATTTTAAAAAATCACAAGTCCCTAGCGTTTCCAGCATTTGCAATAGCTTAATGATCTTGACCTTTCTAAAGAGCACTAAGGGTGATTCTGTTCTAAGTATTTATTTTTTAATAATATATGAAGAGATGTGTGGGTATAACCATGTAATGATTTAATGATACTGCCATAAATTGTATTTGTATTTATTTAAAGTAGAAGTAGTTGGTCTACTGCTGCCTTCTGGAGCCATTTTTTTTTTTTTTTTTCATTGCTGCATTATTAATTATTTCAATGTCATTCTAACAGCTCTATGGAATGGTTACATGAGAAATTGTTGATAATAATTTACAAAAAGAACTGGAAAGAAATGCTTCTTTGAAAGAACTATATATGCAAGGGAACTTATATAAAGTGTTGATATGTTATTCAGAAATTTTCATGTATCTAATTTTAATACCTGTTAATGATCATGTTCTTTTTAATGCAGATGCTATTTTATATTATTGTAGATCCAGTGATTGAAATGTCAAGCTCAGCCCTTTATTCTATTGTTTAAGGCAGCTTTTCAAAGAGTAAATTGTATCAGCTTTTATATTAAATATGATTTCAGTATTTGCAGCTTCATTCAGGTACCTTCAAATGATGAATAAAATGGTGTGAATGCTTTTTAAGTGTTCTTTAATACATTTTACCTGTTGAACTCCAGAAGGAACCCTGTGTTGTCAGCAAATAAATCCACTGTCCACTATTCTGTATATATTTTTTTTATAGAGGCTTACACACTTTCTGGAGAGAATCGTGACTTTTTGCGTCATTCTCAGTCCTGCCGTTAGTTGCTTGATCTGCAGCACTGCTTGATACGGTCGCGATCACATGACATCTTGCGGCAGGACCAAGAAAGACGCAAAAAGTCGTGCCGAATTCCATCTATTGAGTACTACCCATAGATTCCACATAAAAAAACAAGTATATGCATTTTTCTCATCAGCGGATAGATCATAAAAAGAGGAATCCAATGATGTATCATATATTGGTATTTAGATAGAAATTGAAGTATAAAAGGAGGCTTTCTAACATATAATTTTAAATTAAACAGACATAATTTCCTTACAACTGTCGCCTATGGGGAAGATGGCCTTTGCCATCCGTAAGGGCTCGGCGCTACGAAGACTACCTTCCCGAAAGGCGACTGTTGGAAGGGGAAATATCATCTGTCTAATTTAAAATCACATGTCAGATAGTCTATTTTTATACTAAAATTGTGTGACGTACTAGAGTGAAAAACACAGACGACTGTTCTGATTGAATAAATACAATATATTTACAGATTTTTTACAATTAATGTACAATGATATGATACAAAAATCTAGCCCCTTGGCAACCTTTCAAATCTCTTAGCCGCGAAACCCCGCGACCGTCCCCTAGGCCTCGCCCAGAACCACTGCTTCGGAAGCAGCAAAAAGCAACGCGAAGTGCGAAGCTGTCGGACATAGAGTCCCGTAACTACACCAGTTACATGGCTTGTCGCCAAACCGATCTTCGACCTGAAGATCACGTGCAAGGATTGCACTGGAGATACCTCTCGTCTTTCGACACCCAGCGTATCCCGCGAGGCGCCTGTCGGCGCGGCCTTAAATATCCGCCGGCTCGCCCCCACCCTACAAGCAGCGGGCGACACACGGCTCGCTGGCCAGCCTTTCCAGAGCTACAACCGACACCTCCTAGACTCGCATCCGCGCGCGTCCCTTTGAAGGAAATTCCCGCCGGGATTCCTGAGGGCTTTTCACCCGGCGCGGCGTGGCGCCGCCACCCTCCACCCACATCCGGCTTTATGCGGGTTTCCCCGAAGCGGCCCGACGCACCGGCGCCGGACCAGGCGACGCTACAGACCCTCCCATGCCGGGGGGTGAGAATTTTTTTTCGCAGCAAAATATGCCCAGGAAAAAAATTCTGCTAAGTTACCTGGTCGTGAGACCTCTACATCCTAATTTTTATATGAACATGAACATAATTATACCAAAATATCAAACCCTATTTAATCGAAATGTGTGAAATAAATCTCTGGGCTGTCCCCCCTCCCTTTTCACCTAAGCTATGTTGCCAGTACATTTAAACCTTACTCCTATATACATAAATATACATAAGTATTCTTGACGCATCTTGAATTACATATTATCCTGAAATACAAACATTTACTTTACATTGAAATATTACATAATAATTCTTGACGCATCTTGAATTACATAAGATCCTGAAATACAAACATTTACTTTACATTGAAATATTACATAATAATTCTTGACGCATCTTGAATTACATAAGATACTGAAATACAAATATTTACTTTACATTGAAATATTACATAATTATGGAATTCGTTATATACATCATGTGCCGTTCTTAACTGAATTTATTGACACATGTATGTATCTACATATAAAAATATCAAAAAAAAAACAACAAAACAAGTTTACCCTTGAATTTACAAAATTATTTACATAGAATTTCACCGACATTTATACATGTCATGAACGTGCGTGTTCCCTATTCTCGCCGGTGGATCAATTCACATCATCAAACATGCGACTAAGTGCATCTGCATAAACATTCTGAGCTGACCTGTACTTACAAATGACCGTATTCAGAGCGTCGCGAAACTCCGGTTCGACCTCAGTCCCGCTCAGCATTTCTTCCGCGTCAAAGTCGCAACAATCCAATTTAAGCGCATAGCGATCTAGCGCGTCTTCGTCACCTGCGTCTGTCACAGTCGTAGAACTAAGCACATTCAAGTACTCTGTCCGCTGGTGGTATCTTTTAAGCATATTAATGTGATAGACGCGGGGTTCCTTCCGCCCCGGCATCTGGACCACATAGTTATGCTCCGAAATTTTCTCGCGAATCTCGCCCGGCCCTATCCACTGAACCGCGAGCTTCCGCGTCCTGTTAGGTGCGAGAACCAACACCTTCGCGCCTATCTCGAAAGTACGTGAGACCGCCTTCCGGTCATACCACACTTTACGTTTCTGCTGTTCTTCAGCCATTCTATTGTGAGCTAGGTCACGGGAGCGTTTCAAACGATTGATTAATTTGAATACATGCTCAACTACAGAATTTTCTTCACTTTCCGCAGTTCCCGCAAGCCTTTCATAAAGAAGTGTCATGGGGGTACGGAGATTCTTCCCGTACACCAATTCGGCAGGAGAGAAACCTAATGATTCGTGCACACTCGTGCGCAACGCGAACATAATAGCGGGAAGTTGGCATTCCCAATCCGTCCCTGCCTCCAAACACAGAACCTTCATAAGCCGGTTCATAGTTCGATGCATTCTTTCGACTGCGTTTGATTGAGGATGATACGGCGAACTTCTCACCAGTTTAATGCCAAACCGCTCGGCGAATTCCGCTGTCAAAGCACTCGTGAAGCAAGTGCCCTGGTCGGTTTGCAATTCGCGTGGAAATCCTATTCTACTGAATAATTCTAGTAATGCCTCAATTACAGTGACCGAAGTTAGGTCCCGTATCGGAATAGCCTCGGGATACTTCGTGGCTAAACACATCGCCGTTAAAATAAACTTGTTTCCGGTGACCGATTCTGGAAATGGGCCACACGCGTCGACATTCACTTTCTCGAATGCCTCGCCCGTTATAGGAACAATTTTCAAAGGCGCGCGAAGTTTTTCGCCGCCGTTTCCTACTCGTTGGCAACTGTCGCAACTACGCACATAGTTTTCAATATCCTTATAGCAATTCGGCCAGAAGAAATATTTGGCCATGGCATCTTTGCTTTTTGTGACCCCCAAATGGCCGTGAGCAACTTCATGACAGAGTTTTAAGATCGTGCCACGATACACCCGCGGTATTACTAACATAGTGAACTGCTCTCCGCGCTTACTATGCCGGACACGAAACAATAGGCCGTTTTTCATAACATAATCGCGCCGATCCGTCTCGGGTCCTTCCGCACGCTCAATCAACGGCGCGAGCTCCTTGTCTTGTCTCTGAGCTGTAGCAAATTCGGTGGGGTCCAAACGAGCCAAAGCAATGCTACCGAAATCTAATTCAGATTCCTGATAGTTTGATTCTGAGTTGCCCGGGGCGTCGACCTCGCCCTGACGAACTCTATAGTCATCCTCGGTTTCTTCCGAAGCGGTTACCTGGAACGCTACCTGCTCTCGGTCGTTTCCTGTACTCTCGGCAGGCTCTACCGCCTCTATTGTCTGGGGCCCTTCCGCCCTTACGCGCTCAGCCACTGCTTGCGCCCTAGTCCGCACAGCGCAGATAGGCTGTGGTTCTAAGAACCCTTGTTTTACTTCCTTCAAAATCGTAGCAGAACGATTACTAAAAATGTAATAAGGCAAGTCGCAGTTCTTCGCGACTGCGGCCTCTGTAACAAGAGTACCGAATGGCCCTACAATCTCTACCTTGGCTACCGGTAGGTTTTTCGGCGCTTCGTCCAGGGGCTGCTGAACCCATACGGACTCGCCGGTATATTGTGTCGGCGTGACGTGCTTTGCGTTGATGACGTCGATCGTGGCCCCCGTGTCACGGAGACAGGTGACTGTTTCGCCGCAAATTTTGGCAAGAAATGTGTGTGGAGACAATAACTCTGGCGCACTAGCGTCGGCCACGTGACACATCTTCTCGCTAGGTTTATTGTTATTTTGAGGACAATATCTTTTTATGTGACCTGGTTTTTTACATAAGTAACACGTCCGTTCTTGCGGCTTCTCGAACTCCGCGTTACTAGCTACCTTCGGCACTGCCGTTTTGGAAGTGGTCGGCGCGCTTTCCGTCGCCTTCGGCCATTTCCGTTCGCCTGCCTGCTCTTTATTGCCGAACCGCGAGAAATCCTTCTTATATCCGCTAGCCCGGTTGTTTTCGTAGGTGTCCAGCCTTCGTGCCAAATCTTGGGACGCAGAAACCTCACCCCACACATCAATGAAATGGTCACGCATAACCGCCGGCACCTTTCGCTTCATCTGGTCCGTTACAACGAGATCTAGCAATTGCTCAAATGTTTCTATCTTTAAACCTGAGACCCATTTTTTACAATAACTAGCTAATTCACGTGCATAGACGTTCCAAGTGGTCTTTGCACCTTTTACGTGACTACAAAACATCTGCCGGCACTTTTCTGCCGTGAACTTGTACATATCTAATAATTGTTCTTTAATTAGGTCATAATCTTGATCCGGTGAATCGGATCCTACTACGAGCCAGTTGTTCACTTCATTAGGAAGTAAACCCATTAAATGGCTTACCCATTCGACCGGCGCAATACCAAGCTGGCGAGCATGCGCCTCGAAAACACTTAAAAACAACGTAATATCGTCGCCTTCGCCTTTGAATTTGTCCATGACTTGGCTGATACGAATATTAGTTCGATTTCCCGTGTCGCTACTACCTATGGAAACACGCGTGGGAGCCTGATTCGTTAGTTTTAACTTTTCAAGTTCAAATTGCCGTTCGCGTTCTTCGCCGTCTCTTCGCGTATTCTTTCCTGCTCTCTCTCTTCGCGTATTCTTTCCTGCTCTAACACTCTCTCTTCGCGTAATCTTTCCTGCTCTAACACTCTCTCTTCGCGTAATCTTTCCTGCTCTCGTATTTCTGCAACCTGTTCTTTTTCTTGGTCAGCGAGTTGTTTCACGAATGATTCCTCGTACTGCTCGCTTTCCGTAATGATTGATTTAAGTTTAACCACGGTCTCGTTCCCTTCTAATGTTTCCCCCCTCTCCATCGCGACCCTAACAAGCACCTCTTTCCTATAACCCGCTAAGAAAGCCATATTGCCTGAATTGATCCCCGGCCAGAACAAAAAACACACTTACGTTCAGTTGACCTCGGTGTCGCGTGAGCGCCTTCTGGATCCGGTTTGTGGCCTCCTTCCTTCCTCTCGTTCAGGTCGGTCCGGGATGTCTTCCAGTTCCGGTACCAATCTCAGCAGCTCCAGTTCCAATTACCAGTACCAAGTTTTAGAAAAGAAAGGTTCCGAGTCAGATTGTACCGCCCCGAAACTACCGTACCGAAACACCGCACTTTTCGGTTTCTCGTGGCGTGCGCGACACTGCCGGCGCCACGTATTTACGACGCGTATTCACGTTTAACTGCCTACACTGTCTTTACGCGTGCTGTTCTGGTTAATCAGCGCGCACCGATGGCTCTGATGCCGCACTGATGTCCCCGCGGATGCTGCTGCAGACTTCCGCGTCCCCCGTTCGTTGCGAACGTAGTGACTGCTTCCACAAAGCTGAATGATAGTGAGTCTTTAATCTGTTGTAACCAATTATTAACTGCAATTGGCACAACCGCCCGGTGTGAGTTCTAAGCACCCCTGCAACCAATTTTGAACTACAATTGCAACAATTGGCGCAGGCACTCCGGCGTGAATTTACAATAACCGCTGCTACCAATTTTAGACAAGAAAAATGGCAGAATTGGTGCGGGCACACCGACGTGAGTTTACAGTAACCGCTGCCACCAGTTTTAGAAAAGAAAGTGGCAGGAATTGGTGCGGGCACCCCGACGTGAGTTTTCGATAACCGCTGCCACCAGTTTTAGAAAAGAAAAGTGGCAGAATTTGCTGCGAGCGCCCCGACGTGAGTTTTCGATAACCGCTGCCACCAGTTTTAGAAAAGAAAGGTTCCGAGTCTGTGACGTACTAGAGTGAAAAACACAGACGACTGTTCTGATTGAATAAATACAATATATTTACAGATTTTTTACAATTAATGTACAATGATATGATACAAAAATCTAGCCCCTTGGCAACCTTTCAATTCTCTTAGCCGCGAAACCCCGCGACCGTCCCCTAGGCCTCGCCCAGAACCACTGCTTCGGAAGCAGCAAAAAGCAGCGCGAAGTGCGAAGCTGTCGGACATAGAGTCCCGTAACTACACCAGTTACATGGCTTGTTGCCAAACCGATCTTCGACCTGAAGATCACGTGCAAGGATTGCACTGGAGATACCTCACGTCTTTCGACACCCAGCGTATCCCGCGAGGCGCCTGTCGGCGCGGCCTTAAATATCCGCCGGCTCGCCCCCACCCTACAAGCAGCGGGCGACACACGGCTCGCTGGCCAGCCTTTCCAGAGCTACAACCGACACCTCCTAGACTCGCATCCGCGCGCGTCCCTTTGAAGGAAATCCCAGCCGGGATTCCTGAGGGCTTTTCACCCGGCGCGGCGTGGCGCCGCCACCCTCCACCCACATCCGGCTTTATGCGGGTTTCCCCGAAGCGGCCCGACGCACCGGCGCCGGACCAGGCGACGCTACAATTGCTAACAAAATACATAATTGGATTCCTCTTATCATGATATATCTATTGCTGGCGAGAAAAATGTAGCATTCCATTTAAAAAAATCAAAGATTAAATTTCTCAAAAACTAAAAATATTACGAATAATATCTATACAGAATATTACTTGCCCTGTGATTCTGCATTGTTGAGCGAAAACTTTAGATATCACAAACTGCTAAAAGTTATGGGGGTGGCCCTCAGTTGGTGCAACACTGTTGCATGGATTCAAACAAACTACCATATCCCCAAAACTATTTCACCTATGAATAGTGGCGGCTGCAGCAAGGAGATTAAAGGGATCTTGCTCTCCCGAATAATACACATCAATCTTTCCTTTTGTATGTTATTTGAAGTTAAAGTAGTTGTTCGCCACGTTCTCCGGTTTCAGACTTCAAAAAGTTCGGCACTCCATGTCCCGTGTTTGCCTTAATTGGTTTGGGATGTTCAAGAACTGTCCTATTACAGAGTAGCCAAATTTGGTCATGCCGTAAGCTGAATGCTTTGGAGTAGTGAAAATTGCAACATGAGACTTGCAAATGGCGGCTGTCTGCGGGCGCAGCCCGGGCTCGATGACTTGGGAAAGGTTTTCTTGCAGGATGTCCAGAGATACCTACTGACGAGTGTTAGAACTCAGCTCCAAATACGTTTCCTCCGATTCGCGTACAAGTGCAGTAGTGTACAAAACCTATTCCGTGAGGGAAGAATGTTTCTTCCATCATGACCTATTAAAACACTATATTTATCCACTAAATTCACTGTTTGCTTGCATATTCCCATTCAAGAATTTTGGACTTTCCCTTAAAGTTGTCTCTGTAGCCGCCACTGCATATAAATCTAAAACAAAAGATCCTTTGACACATGTGGGACTAGGCATACAATTTTATCAGAATTCGAAATGGTCACTCGAGGCACGTCTGTAAACTATTTAGATCATTGTTACACCTTACCAATCTTTTCAACATTGGTAAGCACGTTTTTGAGGTCAGGAGCCCCGTACAGGAAGTTCGTGAATTAATTAAAATGATTCATTATATAAAGCAGGAGGTGTAACAACCTAATGTCATTGGCCACTTAAAAAATTGAAATATAGTATGTGAAGCGTAGTCACAACCTCAATATCTCATATCGTGAACTGCGGCTCCTTACACTCCGCCACATGATATAGCTGCAGTTACAACTGAGCTATAACTTATAGTCTGCAAGCGATGTTGTGTGTGTGTGGAATACCTTCATTACAAGATTACAGACTCGCAATCCAGGTCTGAGAGAACTTGTTTTTGGTAATTTGACAACCGCGTCTCTTTGCCACCTTTCAAGACAGCCGTGCCTGGCATAACCGAATAAACATACGTATGTATGGAGACAAAGAGCGAAATTGATGCAACTGCCAGAATTGAAAAAAATTTACATCGAAAACCATAATGAACTGCAACGCGTCATAGTACCGAGTTGTGCAAAACGGGTGTGGATAAACTCAGAAGCAGAAGAACTTAGTGTGGTGAATCAAAACCAACCATGTCAGATTACAATGAACTAATTCAAATCATAAAACAAGAATTAGAAAAACAACTGATAAATTGAGTGACAAATTCACTAAACTTGAAATAGATTTAACAATTGGAAAGAAAGCTTGAAGGACATCAAGAAACCGTTAGATGATGCGATGAACAAGTTGATCTCAGATATTGATAACTGCTGAGAAAAATGTGAAAAACTTGAAAAAAGACATGATACAATGAAAATTCTACAAAAAGATACCACTAATGAGGTTGGATAAATATTGAAAGAATTATGTTGGTTGTGATATTAAATTGGCTGGCACGGTGCCAAAGTCGAATCTTGGACTTAAAGAAGTAGAGAAACGCGATCTGCGCAAGAGAAATTTAATCATTTATGGAGTAGGTCATGGTGGAAATAATAATAATTATTTCCACCATGGAGTAGGTGAAGAAATGTTGATGCAAAGGAGCGTCAAACCCAGGATCAAACAACCGTTTTCAGCGTTATAAGAAATTGGGATATGGATATTCAGGGCCGTGTGATGTACACGGCGACTGCGGAAACAGACGGGAAAATTCAAAACCCAGTCCTATTAAGGTAGTCGTGAAAGATACCAACTCAGCCAAAAGTATGCTAAGAAATAGTAAAAAACTACCCACAGGAATCAAGGTCAACATTGATCTTATCCCATTACAGAGAAAAGAGCTGAAAGATTTTAGGAAACAACTGACAATTAAACAGAAAGTCAACCTTAAACTTACTATGAAGGGGTAACCCGAGGATTGTTGACAAGGGAAACGAGAATGGGCAGCAACAAGAACAATCAACCCAATAATTCTGTATACCAAAATCTCGTTTCTCATTTTTCCTAAGTTCGATAAATTTTTGGAGGAAGTCAATACTGTGAAACCCGACATAATAGTAATCACGGTGTCCTGGCTTAATCAATATTCCTGACAGCCTAATACATATCCCAGATTTTTCTAGCCGCCGAAGAGTAGACTAAAGAGCTGGAGGAATCTTCATCTATGTGCGACAAAATCGGAACAACCACAGTGAGAGTAACGAATATCCACAATCTTGAAGACCCTAAAATATAAACTATGGCTGAAAGTGCAGATGAGTAGAGTTAAATTGATCATTGGAGGAAATAAGACTACCCTCACCTTGGACAAGACCCTAGCAAACTGACATCAAAATCTTTGAACAGATTAGCAGAGCTTCAGAATTATATGAACCTGTCATAATTATGGGCAACTTCAATTTCCCCTCTATTACATTGACTGAAGATGGAGCTATATCCAAGGTTGAAGTGGAACGCGTATTCCTACAACAATGCATTGACTCAATCCTTAGTCAGAAATTCAAGGAACCCACGTGATATAGAGGGAACCAAACCCCTGCAATTCTAGACCTGGTACTGGTGAATGAAGAAGACATTATTTCTGTCCCTACTCTGAGGCCAAACATAGGAGAAAGTGGTCATCTGGAAATTGTTACTTTGCAATTGGAACCAGCAGAAACTAGAGTCGTTTCCAACAATGTCAATGAGAAGGTAAACTTGTTTAAAGCAAACTTGAAGCAATAACAAAATATCTTACAAAACATCGCGAATTCATGACCCTGGGAAATGAAGAAAATGAGAAATCCGGAGCTGAAGATAACCACAGAAAATTCTGTGTCATATCCCAGGTATTATCTACCTATTCATCAAAATACTGGAAGAAGAAAAATGTAAATAAACCATGGATCAACCATGAGATGAAAAATCGAGTCAGAGCTAAACGAAGGGCAATGTACAAGTATAGAAAAACTACAGCGGATGAACATTATGAGGACTTCCAACTGGCTCACATCAAACATACGGATGAAAAGGGAGAAATATGAGAATCAAATGGTACAAAAAGGAGCCAAGAGTTTCTATTATATCAGGAAATAGTCTTCGTGCAAGACAGGACTACCTAGAATCACACAATGCAGGGGGCTCACGCTCTGGAAATTGCAGAACACTTCGCATACTACTTTGAAGAGGTGTACACAATGGATCCACTGAACCAAACATTAGCAACAGATGCACAGAAACAATAGAAAATATTGAATTGACAAACATGAGATAGCCCAAACCCTCCTCGGACAGGACGAAAGCTCTTCTAGTCCAGACCACATTCCAACCGTCTATTTAAAACGTGCCGTACAGCTGGCCTCAATTCTCAAACGGGTAGACTGATAGTCCAAAAACTCTGTGACCACGCACAAAGCAACAATCTAATCCCCAGAGAGCAACATGAATTTGTTCCAGAAAGATCAAAGATCAACTGTCACCAACCTGATCAGCTCATTTGATGTGTGGATCAAAATGTTAGACCGAGGACAACCTCTGGACGTAATTTACTTGGACTATACTAAGGCTTTCGACAAAGTCCCTCTCAAGCGACTGATTTATAAACTAGAATCAATGGGAATACGAGGCAAATTATTAACATAGATCAGATATTACCTCTCAAATAGAACGTTTCAAGTACGAATTGGAGACAGTATCGACATCCCTATCTGTTACAAGCGGGGCTCCTCAGGGATCCATTTTGGAAACGATGCTATTCACTCAATACACAAATAACTTTGGTGAGGGAATAGCTACAGGATGGAATATCTATGTGGATGTTACAAAACTCTTTGCAAATCCATTCACCAAGCGTTACAGAATGATCTTACTACAATGGAAAACTGGTCTGAAACATGATTACTCTCGTTGAACACCGAGAAATGCAAAGTACTTCATATCGGCAAAAAAAAAAAAACAAGACTTCCCTGTATGATTTCAAATCACAACTTGGAGACCACAGCATAACAAAATGGGATCTACGCCACGAAGGAATAGACACGAGTGGGTATATACAAATTATTTATATGAATTATTTACAGAACCTCGCTCTAAGGTGTTCGTTGGAGCTACCAGCTGCCTATACGTTCTTTCTCTAAACGCGCCTTGCGACTGCGCCCTAGTCAACTAGACCGACTCACAACTCGGCATCTGGCGTGCCTTGGAAGATACTCCATCTGCCCTGAAGTGTTAGAGAACACTTCACCGTGTCCGAACACATATTCGTGCCTACCGCACTTCCGCGCTAGACTGGCCGGATAAAGTTTTGCGGACTAACCGCGAGGAAACCAAAAACCTTACCCCACGCGGAGTCCTGCGACGCGGCGTTATATAGGGCCGAGTCACATGACCTCCTACGTCATGTTCCCCCACGCGCTGCTTTGAGACGAGACTAGCTGACTCTGTTCTCTTGCGCACACCTCACCAGCCACATCCTCTCTTAAATTCCCTCTGGAGGGTGGCCTTTGTTCGGGTGGCTATATTTGGCTCTCCCATGTCCATACCATGCAAATCCCTCTCTCTCTCTCTGAGCAGGAAGTCAAGTCTATGATGCTACAGTGCAATAATTTCACAAGATCTGAAATGGGAAAGTCAGGTCACCAAGTTCGCGAAACAAGCAAATAGCATTCTATATATGATGAAGGCTTTCTCTAAACTGCACAAAAAAAGATTAAGAAAATCTATACAACCTACTTCAGACCTATGCTTGAGAGTGCAATCGTGGTCTGGTCCTCATATTATGAAAAAGATAAATGACAACTAGAGAAAGTACAAAGTACGAAATCACCACGATACCAAGAGAGTGCCGCAGAAAAGACACAGGTTCTCCAAAAAAAGGACCAGACCCCATGTGACGAGACACTTGCTTCCAGAAATAACGATTGTCGACCCAGGGACTGTCATAAATAAGACACTAACTCTACAAAGACTCTAATCCATTTCGATCCAGACCTCTAGTGGCTAGACACAGTCTCCCAAAAAACGGTATAACCTCGTGTGACGAAACTCTTCCTCCTAGAAAAAAGATATTCGACATATATATATATATATATATATATATATATATATATATATATATATATATATATATATATATATATAATCCGTTATAAACGAGACTCTACCTCGACAAAGGCTCCAGTTAACTCTAATATTTATCGATCCGGACCCCTAGTTACGAGGCACGGGTTCCTCAAAAGACAAGACCCCAAGTTACGAGACACTTGCTCCCAGAAAAAACGATTGTAGACCGAGGGATTGTGATAAACGAGACTAGCTCGACAAAGACTTGTTTAACTCTACTCTTTATCGATCCAGACACCTAGTAACGAAGCACGGGCTCCCCAAAAAACGACCAGACACCAAGTGACGAGACACTTGCTCCCAGAAAAACCTATTTGCGACCCGGGGACATTCATAAACGAGACTCTAGCTTGACAAAGACTAGTTTTTATCGACCCAGACCCCTAGTTACGTGGCACGGGCTCTCCAAAAAACGACCAGACACCAAGTGGCGAGACACTTGCTCCCAGAAAAAACTATTCCTGACACGGGGACTGTCATAAACGAGAATCTAGCTCGACAAAGACTCGCTTTAACTATACTCTTCATCGATTCTAACGTCTAGAAATGAAGCACGGGCTCCTTAAATAACGAACAGAACGCAAGTGACCAGACACTTGCTCCCAGGAAAAACGATTCCAGACACGAGGACCGTCATAAACTATACTCAAGCTTGACAATATTACGCTTTAACTTTAATATCTATCGATCCAGACCCCTAGCGGCAAGAGACGGGCTCTCCAAAAAAACGACGAAACCACGTGTTACGGAACACGTACTCCAGAAAAAAACTTTTATTGACCAAGGGATCGTCATTAACAGGACTCTAGCTCAACAATGATTCTCAGTAACTCTAATACTTTTCGATCAATACCCCTAGTGACGAAGCACATACTCCCCAAAAAACGACATAACCTCTAGTGACGACATATTTGTTCCTAAAAAAACGATATTCGATCAAGGGATCGTTAGAAACGAGACTATCTCCACAAAAACTCGCTTTACCACTAATTGTTGTCGAACCAGACCGCTTGTGACGAGGACCGGCTTCCCAAAAAACGATAAAACCGACGAGACACATGATCCCAGAAGAAACGATTTTAGACCCGGGGTCCGTCATAAACAAGACTCAAACTCGACAATGGAACGATTTAACTCTACCCTTAATGGATCCACACCCCTAGTGACGAGACATGGGCTCCCCAAAAAACGACTAGACCTCAAGTAACGAGACACTTGCTTCAAGAAAAAACGATTGTCGACCTGGGTACCTTCCTAAACGAGACTCTAGTTCGAAAATGACTCGCTTTAACTCTAGTCTGTATGGATTCAGCCCCCTAGTGACGAAGCAAGGGCTCCCCAAGTGACAACCAGACCCCAAGTGACGAGAATTTTGCTCCCAGAAAAATCGATTGTCGACCCGGGAACCGTCATAAACTAAATTCTAATTCGACAAAGACTCATTTTACCTCTAATAGATATCGATCCAGAACCCTACTCTTTGTGGAACTAAAGTCTCGTTCAGGACGGTCCTTGGGCTGATAATCGTATTTTCTGGGAGCAGATGTCTCGTTACTTGGGGTGTGGTCGTTTTTGGGAGAGCCCGTGTCTCGTCACTAGGGTTCGGATTGACAAATATTAGAGTTAAAGTGCGTCTTTGTCAAAGTAGAATCTCAATCATGACGGTCCCAGGGTATACAATCGTTTTTTCTGGGAGCAGTTGTGTCGTCACTTGGGATGTAGTCTTTTTTGGAGCCCGTACCTTGTCACTAGGGGTCTGGTTCGAAAAGGATTAGTTATTGCCAGTCTTTGTAGAGCTACCATCTTGTTTATGACGATCACTGGGTCGGCAATAGTTTTTTCTGGAAGCAAGTGTCTCGTCATATGGTGGTTCTTTTTTTAAAGCGCTTGTTTTGTCACTAGGGGACTGGATCAATTACGAGTAGAGTACAAGCAAGTCTTTGTCGAGGTAGTCTCGTTTATGATAGTCCTTGGGTCGACAATCGTTTTTTTGGAAGCGTCTCGTCACTTGTGGTCTAGATGTTTTTTGTGCGTTATTTTTGGAGCCTGTGCCCCGTCACTGGGGGTCTGGATCGATTAATATCAGAGTTATTGCGAGTTTTGGTCGAGCTAGATTCTCGTTTATGACAGTCCCCGGGTCGACACTGTTTTGGGGAGAGTGTCTCGTCACTTGTCTGGATGCTGTTTTGGGAGCCCGGGCCTCTTCACTAGGGGTCTGGATTGGTAAAGACTAGCGTTAAAGCGAGTTTGTGTCGAATTAGAGTCGTGTTTAATTTGTTCCCCGGGTCGACAATGGTTTATTCTGGGAGCAAGAGTCTCGACACCTGAGGTCAAGTCGTTTTTTGTGGCGCCTGTGCGTCGTTACTAGAGGTCTGGATCGATAAAGATTAGAGTTAAAGCGAGTCTTGGTCAAGATAGTCTCGCTTATGACGGTCCGCGGGTCTACAATCGTTTTTTCTGGGAGAAGTGTCTAGTCACATGTGCTCTGCTCGGTTTTTGGGGAGGCCGTGCCTCGTCACTAGGGGTCTGGATCGGTAAAATCTAGAATTAAAGCGAGTCATTGTCGAGCTATAGTCTCGTTTATGACGCTAGCCGTTTCGACAATCTTTTTTTGTGTGCAAGGGTCTCGTCACATGGAGTCTGGTCTTTTTTTTGAGAAGCGCCTGCCTCGTTACTAGGGGTCTGGATCGATAAAGAGTAAAGAGTAAACGAGTCTTTTTTCGAATTAAAGTCTCGTTCATGTCAGTGCCCAGGTCGCCAATTGTTTTTTCTGTGTGCAAATGTCTCGTTACTTGTGGGCTAGTTCGGTTTTTGGGGGCCCGTGCTCCGTCACTGAGGCTTTGAATCGATAAAGTTGAGCGTTATAGCGAGTCTTTGTCGAGATAGTCTCGTTTATGACGGTCCCCTGGTCGACAATCGTTTTTCCTGGGAGCAAGAACCTCGTCACTTGAGGTTTGGACGTTTTTCGAGAAGCCGTGCCTCGTCGCTTGGGGTCTGAATCGATAAAGTGTAGAGTTTAAGTAAGTCTTTCTCGAGGTAGGGCCTCGTTGTCGAGAGTTTTTTTTTTTTTTGGTCGACAATTTTTTTCTGGAAGAAAGAGTCTCGTCACTTGAGCTCTGGTCGTTTTTGGTGAATCTGTGAATCGTCAAAGGTGTTCTGAATCGATAAATAATAGAGGTAAATCGAGTCTTTGTAGAATTATAGTATCCTTTATGTCGGTTCAGGGTCGCAAATCTTTTTATCTGGGAGCAAGTGTCTCTTCACTTCTCGTCTGGTCGTTTTTTTGAGGAGCGCGTGCCACGTCACTAGGGGTCTGGATTGATAAATATTAGAGCGCGTTTTCGTCGAGCTACAGTCTCGTTTATGACGGTCCCCGTTTTAACAATCGTTCTTTCTGGGAGCAATTGTCTCGTCACTTGTGGTTTAGTCAATTTTTTAAGATCGTCTGCCGCGATACTTGGGGACTGGATGAATTAAAATTAGAGTTAAACTGAGTCGTGGTCGAGCCAGAGTGTCGTTTAAGACAGTCTCCGGGTCGACTATCGCTTTTTCTAGGAGCAAGTGTCTCGTCACTTTTGGTCTGGACGTTTTTTGGGAACCCCGGCCACGTAACTAGGGGTTCCAAATCGATGATATGTAGAGTTAATGGGAGCTTTAGTCGAGATAGATTCTCGTTTATGGCATTCCCCGGGTCGACAATATTTCTTTCTGGGGCATACGTCACGCCACTTGTGATCTGAAGGTTTTTTGGGAGCCCGTGCGTAGTCTCTTGAAATCTGGATCGATGACTAGAGTTCAGTTGTGATGGTTCCCGGCTCAACAATCGTTTGTTTTGAAAGCAATTGTCTCGTCACTTGGCGTCTGGTGGTTAATTACAGAACCTGTAGTTCGTCGTCAGAGGTCTGGATTGATAAAATGTAGAGTTAAAGCAAGTCTTTGCGCAGTTAGAGTCGTACATATGACGGTCTCCGGATCGACAATCGTTATTTCTCGGAGGACTTGTCTCGTCATTTGGGGTGTGTTTTTGCGGAGCCCGTTCCTCGTCACTAGGAGTCTGGATCGATAATGAATAGAGTTAAAGCAAGTCTTTGTCGAGCTAGAGTCTCGTTTATGACAGACCCCGGAATGACTTTTTTCTGTGATCACGTGTCTCGTCTCAACGTTTTTGGGAGCCCCAGCGTCGTAACTAGGGGGTCTGAATCGATAAACACTAGAGTTAAAGCGAGTGTTTGTCGGGCTAGAGTCTCGTACATGATAGTCCCCGTGTCGAAAATCGTTGCAAGTGCTTCGTCACTTTGGGTCTAATGTTCTCTTTGTGACCCCGTGCCTCGTCACTAGGACTCTGGTTCGATAAAGTGTAGAGTTAATGCTTGTCTTGGTATAGTTAGAGTCTCTCTTTGACAGTCGCCGGATCGACAATCGTTTTTTCATGAAGTGTCTCGTCACTATTGGTCTCGACATTTTTCTGAGACACTGAGTAACAAGAGGTCTTAAACGATAAAGACTAGAATTTAAGCGGGTCTTTGTCGAATTAGATTCCTGTTTATAACAGTCTCCGGGTCGCTATTCATTTTTTTGGGAGCAAATGGTTCGTCAGTTATAGTCTGGTCGTCAGTTTAGTCGGAGGTCGTCGGTTTAGGGGAGTCCGTGCACCGTCATTAGGGATCTGGATCGATAAAGACTAGAGTTAAAGCGAATCTTGGTCAAGCTAGAGACTCGTTTATGACGCCCCCGGGTCGACAATCTTTTTTTTTTTTGAGAAAATATCTCGTCACTTTGGTCAGATCGATTATTGGGGAGTCCGTGCCTTTTCACTAAGGGTCTGGATCGATGATGTGTGGAATTAGAGCGAGTCTTTGTCCAGGTAGAGTCTCGTTTATGAATGTCCCCGAGTCTACAGTTCTTTTTTTCCTGGGTGCAAGTGTCTCGTCTATTGTTGTCTAAACGATTTTTGGGAGGACACCTGCCTCGTCACTAGAGGTCTGGATCTGTAGACTAGAGGTATTGCGAGTCTTTTTCGAACTAGAGTCTCGTTTATGACGGTCCCTTGGTCGACATTTGTTTTTTCTAGGAGCAAGTGTCTCTTTACTTGGGGTTTGGCCGTTTCTTTGGGAGTCCGTGCCTCGTCACTAGTCGTCTGGATCGATGACTTGTAGAATTAAAACGAATCTTTGTCGAGATAGTCACCTTTATGACGGTCCCCTGGTCCACAATCGTTTTTTATGGGAGCAAGAGTCTCGTCACTTGAAGTATGGTCGTTTTTTGGGGTGCCCGTGCGTCGTCACCAGGGTTCTGGATTAACAAATATTAGTTAAAGCGAGTCTTTGTCGAGCTAGAGTGTCGTTTAAGACAGTCCCCAGGACGATTAACTTTTTTCTGGGAGCAAGTGCCTCGTCACTTTTGGTCTGGGCGTTTTTTTGGATGGTCCAGCCTCCACACCAGTGGATAGGATCGATGAAGTGTAGAGTTAAAGCTAGTCTATGTTAAGCTAGATTCTCATTTACGACAGCCCCCGGGTCAACAATGGTTTTTTGGGAGAAAGTATATCGTCACTTGCGGTCTGGAGGTTTCTTTGGGAGCCCGTGTATCGTCACTAGGGTTTTGGATCGATAAATACTAGAGGTAAAGCGAGTCTTTGTCGAGCAAGAGTCTTTGTCTTTGTCGACCTTTCAGAGAGCAAGTGTCTCGTCACTTGTTTGTTGAGGAGCCCGTGCGTCGTCGCGAGGGGTCTGAATCGATAAATATTAGAGTTAAAGCGTGTCTTTGTCGATCTAGGGTCACGTTTATCGGTCCCCGGGTCGATAACCTTTTTGTGGGGAACGAGTTTTACGTCACTTGTGGTCTGGACGTTTTTTAGGAAGCCCCCTGCCTTGTCAATAGGGGTTTGGATTGATGAAGTGTAAAGTTAAAGCGATTCTTTGTTGAGCTAGAATCTCGTTTATGACAGTCCCCCTGTCAACAATGGTATTTTCTGGGAAAGTTATTTTCGTAACGTTTTGTTTTGAGACTTTTTTGGGAGCCCGTGCATTGTCATTAAAGGTCTGGATCGATAAATACTAGAGTTAAAGCGTGTCTTGGTCGAACTAGATTCTCGTATATGATAGTCCCCGATTTGACATCGGTTTTTTTTGGGAGCAGGTGTCTCGTCTCTTGTAGTCTGGTCGTGTTTTGGGAGCCCGTGCCTTGTCTTTAGGGGTCTGGGTCGATAAAGACTAGAGTTAAAGCAAGTGTAGGTCGAGCTAGAGCCTTGTTTAAAACGGTCGCCGTGTCGACATTGTTTTTTTCTAGGAGCAAGTGTCTCGTCACTTGGGGTCTGATCGTTTTTTGGAGCCCGTGCCTTGTCACTAGGTGTCTAGAACGATGAAATGTAGAATTAAGCGAGTCTTGGTCGAACTAGTCTCGTTTATGACGGTCCCAAGGTCAACAACCGTTTTTTCCGGGAGCAAGTGTCTCGTCACTTGAGGTCTGGTGGTTTTTTGTTGTGCCCGTGCGTCATCACTAGGGGTCAGGATCGATAAATATTAGAGAATTAGTCGAGATAGAATCTTGTGTATGATGGTCCCCGGAACGACAATAGTTTTATTTCTGGGAGAAATGCCTCGTCACATGTGGTCTTGTCGAGTTTTGGGGAGCCCGTGCCTCGTCACTAGGGGTATGGATCGATGAACTGTCGAGTGAAAGCTAGTCTTTATCGAGCTCGAGTCTCGTTTATGACGGTCCCCGTGCCAACAAACGTTTTTTGTTGGCACTCGTCACTTGATATCTAGTGGATTTTTGTTGAGCCCGTGCCCGCTCACTAGGGGTATGGATCGATAAAGATTAGAGTTAAAGCGTGTCTTGGTCGAGCTAGAGTGTCGTCTAGGAGCAAGTGTCTCATCACTTTTCGTCTGGACGTTTTTTGGGAGCCCTTCCCTCGTCACTAGGGGTCTGGATCGATGAAGAGTATAGGTGAGTCCTTGTCGTGCTAGATTCTCGTCTATGAGAGAACCCGGGACGACAATGTTTCTTTCTGGGAGCAAGTGTCTCGTCACTTGTGGTCTGAACAATTTTGGGGTGTTTCTGCCTGGTGACTAGGGGTTTGGATCAATGTTTGGTTCGATAAATAGTAGAGTTAAAGTGTGACTTTGTCGAGTTAAAGTCTAGTTTCTGTCGGTCCCCGGGACGACAATGGTGTTTTCTGGAAGAAAAGGTCTCGTCACGTGTGGTCTGGTCGTTTTTTGGGGAGCCCGTGCCTCGTTGCCATCTTGGTCGGGCTGGAGTCTTTAATGGCGATCCCCGGGTCGACAATGGGTTTTTTGGTGGCAAGAGACTCGTCAGATGTGGTCTGGTTGTTTTTCGTTAACCTTCTGCCTCATCACTACAGGTCTGGATCGATAACGTCTAGAATTAAAGCGTGTCTTTGTCGAGCTAGTCTCGTTAATGACGATGCCCATATCGATAATCGTTATGTCCGGGAGCACGTGTATGTCACTTTTGGTCAGGTCGATTTTTGGGGAGCCCGTGCCTCGTCACTAGGGATCTTTATCGATAAAAGTAAGAGTTAAAGCGAGTCTTTATCGAGCTAAAGTCTCGTTTATTACGATCCCCTGGTCCACAACCGTTTTTTTTCTGGGAGGAAGAGTCTCGTAACGTGTGGTCTTGTCGTTTTTTGGGGTGCCGGTGCTCGTCACAAGGGGTCTGGATGGATCGGTCTAGTCGAATTAGAGTCTCGTTTATGACGGCCCCCGTGTCGACAATCGTTGTCTGGGAGCACGTGTATCGTCACTTTTGGTCTGGTCGATTTTTGGGGAGCCAGTGCCTCGTCAATAGGGATCATGAACGATAAACTGTAGATTTCAAGCGAGTCTTTGTCGAGCTAGAGTCTCGTTTATGACGGTCCCCTGGACGTCAATCGTTTTTATGGGAGGAAGAGTCTCGTCACATGTCTTGTCGTTTTGTGGGGTGTCCGTGCTCGTCACAAGGGGTCTGGACCGATAAATAAAACAGTTAAGCGAGCCTTTGTCGAGCTACAGACTCGTTTAAGACAGTCCCCTGGTCTGGGCCTGGTTCTTTTCTCGAGAAGCCTGTGCCTCGTCACTAGGGTTCAGGATCGATAAAGTGTAGAGTTAAAGCGAATTTTTTGAGCTAGAGTCTCGTTTATGACGGTCTCCGTGTCGACAATAATTTTTTCTTAGAAACGGCTTATCGTCACTAGTGGTCTCGATGGTTGTTGGAAGCCCTTGACTTGTAACTACAGGTCTCCATCGAAAAAGACTAGAGTTAGAGCGAGACTTTGTCGAGCTAGAGTTTCGTTTATTACTGTCTTCGGGTCGACAATCGTTTTTTCTGGGAGCAAGTGTCTCTTTACTTTTGGTCTGGAAGTTTTTTTAGGAGCCCCCGCCCGGAAACTAAGGATCTGGGTCAATGAAATGTAGAGTTAATGCTAGTATTTGTCGAGCTAGATTCTCGTTTATCACAGTCCCGGTCCGACAATGTTTTTTTCTCGAAGCAAGAGTCTCGTCTCTTGTGATCTGGAGGTTTTTAGGGGGTTCGTATCTCTTCACCAGGGGTCTGGATCGATAAAGTGTAGCGTTTAGGCGAGTCTTGGTCGAGCTATAGTCTCGTTTAAGAAAATCTCCGGGTCGACAATTGTTTATTCTAGGAGAATGTGTCTTATCACTTTTGGCCTGGACTTTTTTTGGGAGCCCTTGCCTCGTCACTAGGGGTCTGGATCGATGAAGTGTAGAGTTAAAGTGAGTCTTTGTCGCTCTAGTTTCTCGTCTATGACAGTCCTCGGGGTCGACAATGGTTTTTTCTGAGAGCAAGTGTCTCGCCACTTGTGGTCTGGACAATTTGGAAGGGGGTCCCGCCTCGCAACTAGGGGTTTGGATCAATGAAGAGTAGAGATAAAGCGAGTCTTAGTCGAATTAGAGTCTCGTTTATGACGGCCCCCGTGTCGACAATCGTCTGGGAGCACGTATATCGTCACTTTTGGTCTGGTCGATTTTTGGGGAGCCAGTGCCTCGTCAATAGGGATCTTGATCGATAAACTGTAGAGTTAAAGTTAGTCTTTGCCGAGCTAGAGTCTCGTTTATGACGGTCCACTGAGCGACAATCGTTTTTCCTGGGATGAGGAGTCTCGTCACGTGTGGTCTTGTAGTTTTTTGGGTTGCCCGTGCTCGTCACAAGGAGTCTGGATTGATAAATACTACAGTTAAAGCGAGTCTTTGTCGAGCTACAGTCTCGTTTAAGACAGTCTTTGGTCGACAATGGCCTTTTTCTGGGAGCAGGTTTCTCGCCACTTGTGGCCTGGAGGTTTTTTAGGAAGCCTGTGCCTCATCACTAGTGGTCTGGCTTGATAAATAGTAGAGTTAAAGCATGACTTTGTCGAGTTAAAGTCTTGTTTATGTCGGTCCCCTCGTCGACAATCGTGTTTTCTGGGAGCAAAGGTCTCGTCACTTGTAGTCTGGTCGTTTTTTGGGGAACCCGTGCCTCGTTGCTAGAGGCCTGGATCGATAAATACTAGAGTGAAAGCGAGTTTTGGTCGAGCCAGAATGTATATAACTGTCCCCGGGTCGACAATCGTTTTTTCTGGGAGCAAGTTTCTCGTCGCTTGTTGTCTGGACGTTTATTGGGGGGGCCCCTGCTTCGTCACTAGGGGTCTGGATTGATAAAGACAAGAGGTAATGCGAGTCTTTATCGAGCCAAAGTCTCGTTAATGACGATTCCCGGGTCGACATTGTTTTTTTTAGTGCATGTGTCTCGTCACTTGGGTTCTAGTCGTTTTTTTTTGAGAGTCCGTGCTTCGTCACTGGGGTTCTGGATCGATGAAATGTAGTAATAAAGCGAATCGTGTTCGAGCTAGAGTCTTTTTTTAAAAATTTGTTGCGTCCTTAATCTTATCACATTATTTATCGACGCAACGCCCCTTGTCGAGCGTTGAGCGCGGAGTAACGTAGCGTATTTTACGTATGTCTGGTCTCGTCTGTCGGTTGTCAAGAGGACCGCCAGGTAGAATCTCCGCGTACGCGCCTCCTACTACGCGCTCCTGCGTCACTACCCAGCGGCCAGAAATGGGAAGGAATTAGGAAAGGGGTAGGGTTTAGGACACTTCACAGGGGGTTGAACTAGCCCTTGTGAAGCAGCCAAACTCGTTTTATTAGAACAAATTTCACATCACAAAATCATGAATTTAAAAGAATTAATGCAATGAATTATGCAACACAAATATGATTTGAAAATTCACGATACGCACATTCACGACAATTCTATAAATTTTATTTGCACACTTCCAAAAATAATACTTTACTACACTACTTGAAAACCAAATAAGTTATTACACTTCTTAACAAAATTATATTATCTGTTATTAGTAAAAAAAATTAACTTATCACATGAATGTTACCATATTTTGTCTCTAAGTCAATATATGTTTTGTTTTTTCATTGAAATCCACACGCAATTTTGGAAATTGACCAAATCACTGCCTATCAACTCGTAGAACTTAAGAATCTTCATAGTGTGTCATTATTATTATTATGTATATACTAAATTTAGTCACAATTGAAGAAACGTGTTTGCTTACCATTAAACATTGTTGCGTTTGGTAATTTCAAGAGTTGACATTCGATGGGACACACATCCAGCAAGAAATTCGAAATAAAATTATACTATTTCCACAGTAAATTGCCGCTTACTTCACGAAATCCGCACACTGACCACTGATTAATATGTACAATATATTAATATACTGATTAACTGCAATCTTCTGAAAGAGCGCGAACTCACTGCTACTAATCAAACCTTGAGCATTAATTCAACACGATATAAAAATTCCCTTTTTATCATAACATTCACCACTAACACTTTAAATAAAACATACGTGTTCCCGGATCTCTTTCCGTCACATCTCATACATGCACGTCGCGTTGTCTCACACATGTACTACTCCATAAAGAACAAGTTACGTGATGTACGTAATAGTTATTTATGTATCAATGGCGTTAAGTTGATGTTTTACCCCGATGACTACTTCCAAACCCGAGGGCCTCTGCCTCGAGGGGTTGGAAATCGTCTGAGGGGCAAAAACATCTAGTAACGCCCATGGTGCATATAAAACTTTATGGTTTACTAGTTCTTTGCTGAATTAAACAAGAATTCGAAACATTTTATAATTTTTCTTGCGTCTAAAGTGAAAAGATGCATTGTAATCTTTATTTGTCAAAATGACGTTAAACAAAACAGAGTGTGTATCTATTTACTATTGCATAATAGTTATTGGACTGATTTGTTCGTACAAAATGGAATAATATTGTGAAGTTCCTGCGGAAATTCTCGCAAAAGTTAACAAATCTATGGACAGTTGTTTTCAGTAAACTTTCGAAAAGTATATGAAAATATTTATGGTGTATTTGAGAGTTATATAACTGTGAATAACAGTGTAAATTGCGTTGATGAAACGGTACTTTTAGGTTATTTGCTTCTATTGCCTAAAGGAATTTAGAATATGTTATAACACCAAAAAATATAACATTTACATCTTATTACTTGCCTTTTACATCTTATTACTACGAGTAGTAGCCTACTGCTACTCAAGAAGCACATACTATGTCTTAGAAAAAAGGTGATACGTGACAGTGAAAAATGAGTGACTGGTGGCAATTCTATATTCACAGAAACATTCCAAAATTGCAAATTTACATCAATTAAGCAAAATAAGGTTTATAACGAGCTATTTTGCTCGTTTGCGCATTATTCCATTTATTGTATTTGATTGCATCGTAATTTTAATAAATCGAATTCATAAAAATCTTGTATGCGTTGTGTTGGTAGTAGAGCGGACCATAAAGTACTACTCGCGCAACTTTTCTTGAACGATGGATTGAAGAAATGCGGGCGGGGTGGGGGTATTAGTTACAAAGTCGACCACTAGATTATTTACAGTAATGCCAACCTCTGGAAAATCAAAGTCAACCTGCTATGTATGCGGCCAGGACTGCTGTGGGTAGGCAACATCAGGGACATGTTTTAGGTGCCTCCCTTGAAGGACCTGGACCTGCCTCAGCCATTTTTTAGATAATGGTAATAAAGATGAACAGAAGTTCTCGACTATGAAAGCAACTAGCTTTGACTACACTCTGTTTCGCGCCATCGAAGATTTTTATTGCTTGGAATGCTGTCATCAGTACTCGCTGCGAGCTTTGCTCTTCAACTGTTTATTGCTCAAGGGAGGGGGAAGCAAGGTCATCGTTCAAGGAACGTTGCGCGAGTAGTATGCAAAAGACCCTCGGGCAATAAAGAAACAGAAAGACCCGCAAGGGTATTAACAATACCGTTACGTGTTTTGTTTGAGGTACGTAAACACACAGCAATGAACCGTAAAGAAATTAACGTGTGCGTGAAATTAATGTGTAAACAACTTGTACAGCATGGATAATTTAACAGCCCTTAAATGTACAGATGTATAGTGAAAAGCGTGCCACGCTGAAATGTTTATTGGGTGTCAAGCAAGTACTACTTGCGCAACTTTTCTTGAACGATGACCTTGCTTCCACCTCCCTTGAGCAATAAACAGTTGAAGGCAAAAGCTCGAAGCGAGCACTGATGACAACATTCCAAGCATTAAAACTTTGTTGGTGCGAAACAGAAGCTAGTCAAAGCTAGATGCTTTCATAGTAAAAAACTTCTGTTCAGGTTTATTATCAATATGTAAAGAAATGACTGAGGCAGGTCCAGGTCCTCCAAGGGAGGCACCTAAAACTCCTATTTAGAGTCCCTGCTGTTGCTTACCCAGAGCGATGACCTGGTCGCACACATAGCAGGTTTACTTCGGTTGATTGATTTTTTCGTGTTTCCGGGCGCGTCAACTACTTCGGTCATTAGTCTCGTTAGTGTAGTGCATGTTTTTTCTCGGGAGATGGCGGTGATCTTCCCCCGCTGGATGGCGAGATCCGGCGCCGACCTACCGTCGGCTAGTGGGGTTTCCCCCTAACTAGGACTCTCCCACCAACGGGGAAGAGTCGGGACAAGCTCGGGAGAGCTTGCCCCAGTCGGGACAAGCTCTAAGCCCCCGACCGGTCTCCCGGAATATGTGGTAGTGTAGTGCATGTTAGTGTAAGTGTGTGTAAGTGTGTGTGTGTAAGGGGAGAGGATAGGACAAGGAAGAGGAAGGACAGATCGCGCGCGGTCCGTGGCCCGTTTGTTAGGGTACTGCTCCGGCATTCGCCTGGTGTTGATCGGAGAAACCACGGAAAACTACCGATCAGAGCAGCCGGCCGCTAGAATTCTCCTCCTGACAGCAGCTGAATTCGACCTAGCTGAAAAGCTAGTGTCGAAAATCCTGCCGCCGTCAGGACTCGAACCTAGGACCTCCCGGTTAGAGGCGCTGCAGTGACATCAGTTGATGCACTGAGCTACCGCTACCGGTTTGACTTCGGTTTTTCAGAGGTTGGCGTTATTGTAAATACTCTTGTGGCCACCCTTGTAACTAATACCCCTACTCCGCCCGCATTTCTTCAATCCATCGTTCAAGAAAAGTTGCGCGAGTAATGCCGTAACACAGGAGAAGCGGATGTGTGCAGGGTATACAAGAGATGTGGACTGCTGTACAGTATGGACAGGAGCAGTGCACCAACTGAAAAGACCCTTTTTTAGTGCACAGCTGCTTTACAGACGACAACAACACGGATTTTCGCCAGCGCTTGTTGGACCCCGCAACCTGTTGTCAAATCGGAGTGTCACGAAAAGGTCGTTAATTATAAATGTTATAGGATGGCTATGCCTCAGCGCGAGTCTTTTTTATTTTTATTTTTTAATAGGACATACCGGTGATCTCTATACTAATATGAACATCTAGCATTAGTGGAACACATTGGATATGTTATTTTAAAAATAATTATAATAAATAAAAAATATAATAAATAAAATAAAATTAGGAAAAATATGTATTATATGCTCTGGGGCTTTTTGTCGCAACTCGATCATTAGAGCCCTAATAACCAGTACCGGCGCTAATACGCATGGGCAGTCCGAACAATCGCCCGGGACCCCGCAAGTCAAAGAGCCCGATGATGGAACTGATGGGAAAAAATTGAAAAATAAATTAAAACTCGAGAAAATCGTCATTGTTGTTTTATAAGTCGTTGTACAGTATCCTCCATTCCATTTCACACAACTTTTTATCTTAAATAGTTAAGTCATTACTAAGGGAGCGGATTTCTATTATTTTGCGTATTTTTGTCCGTTGCTTCAGGGCATAGCTAAGTTAATTTTTTGACATTATTAGCGCATATTTTGCTTATTTCGTTAAAATATGAACTTATTTTTAAAATGTTTCATTTTTTCATAGAATCTACTATTTATTTGTGAGCATTCATTGTCACAATTTGAGGGGTTTTTTTTCTTTTCTATAGATGATAAAATACTTGTGAAAATGTAGGATATAACTTGACATATTTTTTAAACCATACAGAAGAAATACAACAAGATATACAATGTACTTCACTAAGGTGAGTATTTATTTAAATTATTTCTCCCACTCTATTGTATTATGTTTGCACAAAAATATATCTTTCCATTCCAAGCATGCTTCTCCTGAATTTTATCAAGAAAAGTTTATACAGGAAATGAAATATTGTCAATTTTTATGGCATATTTCAGAATTTTTAGGTCATAAATGCATATTTTAATATTTTCGAATATTCTTAATTTCGAATTTTAAGATTTTTTAGGGCATAAAAAGTCATTACTTATAACATAGGACTCCATGAAATGAATCAAATGACGCAAACATTAAAATAGGTTCTTCTAAATTTCATATTTATTATTTCATGTAGAACGAGTGATTTTATTAAATACAAACGCAACAATCGTTTTTAGCATTTTAAACTCACCATGGAAATTGTATTATTTGATCACTAAATACTTTTACTTAAAACTATTATTTAAAATATATTTCTCAAAACTTTTTCTAGGTTAAGTTTTGCTATTTGTTGAAACAAAATAACTCATACAGTTTCTTGAGATAACTTTCACGTTTATAATTTTTTCGCGCGGGGGGGGGGGAGCTATGACTCAGCATTGCCCCAGGCCCAAAATTGTCTTGCTTTGGTACAGTTTATAACGCCCTTGGTGAATAAATACATATTTTGATTCATTAGGTGAATACTCACCATCACAATTACTCCAATGTATAGGATCTCAACATTTATATTACAACACTGAGAGAATTCAAAATGCTAATGAAATTATTTCTGGCCAATTACGTATATTTGTTTTAAAAATGATATCCATAGAGTACGAAAGGTTGGAAATTAAAGCGAGTCGTTGTCGAGCCATAGTCTCGTTTATGACGCTAGCCGTTTCGACAATCTTTTTTTTTTGTGTGTGCAAGGGTCTCGTCACATGGGGTCTGGTCTTTTTTTTTGAGAAGCGCCTGCCTCGTTACTAGAGGTCTGGATCGATAAAAAGTAAAGAGTAAACGAGTCTTTTTTTGAATCAAAGTCTCGTTCATGTCGGTGCCCAGGTCGCCAATTGTTTTTTCTGTGTGCAAATGTCTCGTTACTTGTGGGCTAGTTCCATAGACATATAGTACTATATGTCTATGGCTAGTTCAGTTTTGGGGCCCGTGCTCCGTCACTGGGGCTTTGAATCGATAAAGTTGAGCGTTATAGCGAGTCTTTGTCGAGATAGTCTCGTTTATGATGGTCTCCTGGTCGACAATCGTTTTCCACAGGAGCAGAACCTCGTCACTTGAGGTTTGGACGTTTGCACCCTAATTTTACGAAAAGGAATCTTGAAAAAAAACTTTTTTTGTTTCTTCATTTGTATTGCAAAAAATAGTTCCATGGTTTAAATGGTTATAATAATAAAAAATAGTTACATGGTTTAAATAATACCGCACCTGCAATAAAAGAAAAATAAGTACATTTGGATTTTTCGTGAATAAGAACAGCAAAATTTTGATAGAAAAAGAACTTATGCTGCACTTCTTAAAGCTCTTCTCCACCAGAGAAAACTCAATCACGTCCCAAGCACTTCTAATCCATCGGCAGAATTGTGAAACGTCCGACCGCTTGATCTTTCCGGTTGGGGTGTACTCGTGGTTTGCCTCTGCCATCCACCTCATATAATGTTACTTAACCGCAACCTTGAATGGGCGATTAATGCACACATCCAGAGGCTGCAGAACAGATGTTAGACCTCCCAGGATGATTACCAAGTCCCCCTAGTTAACAAATTCCGTACTTCCTCTGTGGTGTGGCCAGGGTTGGACCACCAGGTTGGGCAAGTTTAAAAGTGCTCCAGGGCGAAATCGGCAAATTCTTAACCCAGTCCTGCACAAGGTCGTTGTCAATCCAACATTTTGTTTCTGCCTTCACAATAATGAAGGGAATATCAATTCTTGGGATGGTTTTCCGCTTAAAAATTATTCACGGAGGCAACTTCTGTCCGTCTGCAGCAACTCAGAACAATACTGTGCATCTTAGCTTTTCACAGCCTCCTGTTCTTACCGTGACGTTCGATTCTCTCTTTTTGTTTACAGTGTAATTTAATATCCTTGCAAATCCTTGCAAAAAACGCTCATTTTATTTCTTAGTATATGGCTTAGTGTAGATCACAGAATTTTGAAAACGTGCTCAGAATTCACTTCCCCCCATAGCACGTCACATACTGTTTTTAACTATTTTTAACGCAAAATAAATAAATAAACATTGGATTTTAAGAACAAAAAAATACTGTATGCTCTTGATAACATACAGGAGAGGAGAGTGAACTTTCAAATAACGAAGACGCTTGTACTTAGCAAACTACCTCTCTTGAATGTAAAATACATAAAGAGCTTCCAGGAAATAGAGAACGATTTTCCTAAGGATGAGCCAAAGTGACAGTTCGCGAAAACAAGTGAACACATGTATTTCAGAGAAGTATCCCTCCGCCGCGACAGCTGTTCAGCCACACCCCTTCGTTAAGTTCTAATGACTCCTGTGAAAACATCCCTATGCAGAAGTCTAAGAGTTTCGCTTAAATATATGCATGTACGCGACTTCGGGAAATATTTAAATTTAATTACGTATGTGGAAAATCTCTTAACATGCTCTCACAATCAGTAAAAGAAAACTGCCACGAATGTAAATAGAAAGCTCTCAATCAGAGCTCGCCACACAACAGCACAAAGGCCGGAACCACGTGCATCGGTACGCATCTCGCATTCAAGTCTCTGTTTTAAAATAATAACTATATTTATCACGCAAAAAGTAAATTCAATGTAATGTAAATAGAAAAAAAGAATTTTTACAGAACACTGCACTTCATAATTTCAATTATTTCTCGTGGCACACTATATTTTTGTCGGATGAGGACATCACAAAACGAAGAGTCGAAGCCATTTACAAGTTAGCCAACTGCAAACGAACGAATTCGGGAAGGGATTCTAATGGGCTCGAGGGCACAACGACCACAGAACCTTCAGTTATGTTGCCAGCACTGGCTGTCACTTTGGCTCATCCTTAGGAAAATCTTTTTATATCAAAGCATGAGGGCGGTGAGGCCGCCTCTCCATAGTGTCTTTCCGGCTGTAGCTTTCTCTTGGTTCTTCCGAAGCCTCCAATCCGCCCACGAGTTAAATCTACTGCCGGGTCCTGGCTATTTCTGCCTAGGACAGGTATCACTAAAGCTTTGCGAATGGAATGATGCTGGCAGCTAATTCGGCAATGGTTTTGGAATAACTAATTTTAGTTATGATCATTGATGTTCAGTTTTTGGTCTAAAATGTTCAATAATTGTAAATAGATATTGCCGTTAGAAACATTACAAACACTTTGACATTTCCAGATATCTTTAAGATTCTGGCTTATGATGGAGGATTCATTCGTTAGTTTTACTTTCTCGTCTTACGAGGTTCCTCGTAAGTAGATAAAGTTGCGAAATTCTGCGTCGAAAACGGCGAATTTTTGGTAGAAAAACTCTTATTTAAATGAAGTTTTGTTAATTTGAAACATTACTTTGTCAACAATGATGAAACGGAGATACCATGATTGGAAATCTAATACTTTTATCGTATATTATTTTCCCGGGTACGTACTACACGGAGAGTACGTTCCAATTTAACCATACACAGTAAAATGCGTAATATAGAGAGAGATATGTAATGCTGCGGCAAAAAAACGGGGATTTTCTGCACAATAACTCGTATTGTGTGGCCCTAATACGCAAAACGTGGACAAACCCTGTTCTAATATGTACTAAATAACTTCCTCTAAGACGTTACATAGTGAGATTTAACGATTTGTGGGTTCTTGATACCGTTTAACTGTCGGCTAAACCGTTTAGCCGTTTTTCTCCAAAATATATATTCCCCAATCGATCTGGCTGATATCGCTTTGATAATATCTCCTTGATTTTCAAACCGTTTTAAATGTAAGAGGTTCTTTACATGAAGCCCCTGGGACATTTTCCAAATTTTCAAAAAAATGGCTCCATCGTTTTTGATTAATTTTTTTGGCCGCTAATGTCATGTACTGATTTTTCGAAAATTTCCAAGTTCAAAATTTTTTCTGAGTCTTCCTACAAGTAAAATATTAAAGAAAGAGAATATTCCGTTAATGAAATCTGTTCTTAAAAGATATATTTTGAAATAGTCATGTACAATTTTCGAAAATTTGAATACTTTTCGTGTAATTTTGAAAACCTATTTGCTGAACCTGCTGAATATGATTACTTCGTCGAATATTATGAAAGTCCGAACATTTCGGAGTTTTCTAAAAATATATTTCCGCCCTAAACTAGGTCATTTTTTACAAAACCCACTGATTCGTATATCAACAGACAAGAAAATGGTAAAATTTGGTAACAGAATAGGTAATAGTAAAAACGTTGTTTGTCAATTATTTTTGAACCGGACCTGGTAAAATTTTTCTAAAAGGTGGCAAACGTGGGCAAACGATGGACAAACGAATCCACCATTTTTGAATTTGATGCGGGCCAAGTTCACGCTTTCTAGGTGCCGTGAAATACGTTTTTCGCCGATATCTGCTAGAGGAAACGTGGTAAAAAAAATAATCTAATTCGTGATTAAAGGTGGTCAAACGATGGACAAACGAAAGCGCACCTCAAAGTTTGGTATTTTTTAAATTTTAACAAAAATTTTGAAATTTCCGAAAATTTTTTTGCTTTAACTTGTGAAAGCATCCTAGTAAAAATTTTCTAAGGGGTGGGCAAATGTGATCAAACAAAAGAATGCAAATGATAATTTTCACAATTTCAGTGTCTTTTTTGTCAAATTGGCGAAAGGTTATCTTTTTTCTGTAATTTTTTAACTAAACCTAATATTTTTTTCTAAGTGATTAATATTCGTTTTCCAAAGATGGACTAACGAAAGGGACAATAAAATCTCGAAATTTCGGTTCTGGATATTTATTTGAATTGATAAAATGGCGGGAAAAATGTTTTTTGTAACTTTTCAAGTGGACCTGGTAAAAATTTTCTTAAGGGGGAGCAAACGTGGGCAAACGATAGACAAACGAATCCACGAAAAAATTCCAATTTTTCAATTTTTTTGGGGCCATCTTTAAAAAATGTTTTAGTTGATCCGTTGGTGATAAAGTTCATCTGGAGATGGATAAGGGTCATTAGGAAGCAAAGTATCGAATGCAAATGAAAAGTTTCGAAATTTTTCTTTCTTTGTTGCTATTTTGTCGATTTGGAGAAAAAGTTTGTCAATAATTTTTGAACCAGGCCTGGTAAAAAATTATCTAAAGGATGGGCAAACGAATCCACCCAAAAAAATTGCATTTTTGAATTTGATTCGAGCCAACTTCTCTTCCTGGTTGCCGTGAAATACGTTTTTTGCTCTAGCTTGCTCTAGCTCTTTTCCTCTAGGAAACAAGGTAAAAATAATCTAGATCGTGATTAAAGGTGGTCAGACGATGGACAACCGAAATCACACCTCAAATTTTGGTAATTTTAATATTTTAAGCAAAATCTTGTAATTTAGTATAAGTGTGAAGTTGGCCCGAAAATATTGTTTTTGCTCAAATTTTTGAATGGAGGCTGGTAAAAATTTTCTGAAGGGTGGGCGTTTGCAAATGATGGACAAATGTATGCATATGAAAATTGGAAATTTTAAGTTTTTTTCAGGCCAACTTCACGGGGTAACAGTTATACCTCACCAATCATCTGGAATTTATAATTTTCATCATAAATTATTACATAAGGAAGGTGCTGGTATAGAAGATAATGATGTGACTATGAAATAATTGAATAATATTTTGAATTTCATTTTATATGGTGAATTATGTAAAATATTAATTATTTTTTCATTTTCCAATGCTCACTTTTTTTTAAAATATTACATTTATTGTATTGAAGGAAATATTAATTTAACAGATTTGATCCTAAACATACAATCTTTACATGAAATTGAAAAAAGAAGTGTCATATGAAACTATCTATTGTTTTTAAAAAAGTAGATGAAATATATATTGAACATAAAGAGTCAGCTTAGGATCAGGGTATCAAAACTTCCTTCATATTATTCTATCTGATAGTTTTGGGTTTACTTTTGAATATATTAAATGCAATGATGTAAAGTAAATAACTATGAATCACTATATATTCCCTATCTACCTTTAGTTCATCTGGAAATAATAATTTTGAAGAAAAATTATTACAAAAAGTAGGACCTATTATAGATGATAATGATGAGGTAACTTATAAACATTTTAAAAATAGTTTTAATCGAAACATCTGATCTAGAGATCCTATTGAGTTTTATGATGCAGTAAATTTGTGATATTTGATGACCAATATATATCAACAGACTGGTAACGGAAAAAATAGGACTTCGTTTTATATCAATTATAAATGGGAAACAAGAAAAATATATTGAAATTCTCTAGAATATTCTGGTCAAGAGTTTTAAAGAGAATAAAAATTTGAAATATTTTAAGTTTGTTGTAAAATCTCAAGAGGCTGAAGAAAAGGATGAAAATGTGAAAATATAGATCTAACTCCACCATTATGATTTAATAAATGCTTAAAATATGTCTGTTTCTGTAGATTTTGATTTTCTAAATCTATGTTGGCAATTTGAAAACACTTTTGTTTACTGAGAAAGGTTTCTGTTTGTACATAAAAAAGTGTCTCTAATATTCTTGAAAAGGGATTATAATTTTTTCAATAATGATAATTATCTTAATAATTTTTGAAAAAGGGTTATTAGTTGCTTTACTATAGGCAACTTGCTAGTGATACTGCACAAGGCAGATGATAAATCTCAAAGGCTTCGGGCACCCCAAATTCAATGTAGAAACTTAAACTTATTTAAGAACTGATAACTGTCCTGGACCTCATTCATAAATAAAAAATTACTAATATGTGTGCTCAAAGGTATCTGCCTAAAGAATCTTAATTAAGAGTGGTTTAGGCAATGTAATTATTTCATTTGCATTACAATGGTTCAATTCATTGGGACCTTTTATTATTATTATTATCATCATCATGATTATTAATAATGTTACAAGCTTTGATTTAAAGACTTAAAAATAAAATACAAACAAAATATACAGTATTCCAGAAATATTTACAATGCATGGCTTTAAACAATGAAATCACTGTACACGTTGGACATATTCTCCCACTAACTATAAAGGTAGATTTACAATACCTTCTATTTAAGAAGAATTACAACAATAAAAAAAGAACAAAACAACATATGCAAGCATTCAAGGACCTCACAATTTGCATTCTTAGAATATGCCCAAAAATGATGTCCACATACAATCAAAAGATACTACTACAAGTTCACACAGTTCACACAATGTGAAGTAATTTCAATGTGATGTGTTAACATCCAATGTCATTAAGAAAACAAATTACATTTCAAAATATCAGTCTTATGAATTCATACTTACAACTATGTTACTGATGAATTACATTTCTGACTAACAACTTAACACATCCATACCTCTTTTTCAGGTCATAACCTCATATCAGGTCTCTCAACATGCTGCCACACAAACACTTTTGTTCAGTTTTCAACTTAATGTCACTACATGGCTGTTAACTTAAAAAACAAATACTGTGGATACAAGAAACTTTATTGAGAAATATTTCAATGAAAATGAAATAGGGAGGAAAGAAAAGACTGATTCCCATTACAAATGTCTTGTACTTGTAATGTATTTATCTATTATTCATTGCCATTGAAACAAACACACACATGATAATATTTTAAAGACACCATTGGGCACAGATCACTGGAACCTAAAAAATCACTAATTCCACTCTCAGGATAAGTACAATTTATGTTTCTCTTCTGTTACATAATGTAAGTCACATCACTTTGCCTATACTTCATATTGGGTCAATTATGTATTTCCCCAGTCTTAACAATGGAATGGAAAAACAATTTCAAATTTTATCTTTAATTTGAATCAATTGTTAAACAAAAGATTTGCTACCTTAAGAAAAGAAACTAGAGAAAATATTAATATTATCGTTTTCATATAAATATCTTTTTACACACAATAGTCATATACTTGCATTCATACAACAATAATGTTGAGAAAACTATTGAATCATGCAATGTGTACTAAACTTCACTCTATAAAGCAAAGTTTCTTCCACACTTAAAAATAAAAGCACCATCATACATTGAGCTATACAAAAAGTCAACTACAAAATACATTTCTCTTGTAAAGGATAAATATATTAAATCAGGAGTACAGTAACAAATCAAAAATTTGCTTGAACTTATTAATTATAATTGCAACTCTCAAAGATATAATACAACACATACGATGAAAAAATTCATCACAAACCAATAATAATTTTTTAATAATAAATAATAATTTTCTTTCAACTTTCTTAAAACACCCATAAGGAAGAAAAAAATGAGTATACTTTCTTATAAAGGACATCATTTCTGGACATTTTATTTCTTAGTGCACGATCCTAACATTCATATAAACAAAGCACCCATTTCTCATAAAGAGACAATTTCTCTATATATATATCCATGTATAAAAACATTGGATCATCTTTCCTATGCACGGTGAAATATGTTTTATGACTAGTTAAAATAATTCTTAAGTAATGGCTTTTCTTGAGCTCAATAAGATCAGCAAGTGATCGTCTGACTAGCAAAAACACATGAGCAAATAAACTTAACAATATCAACAATAAACAATCTAATGTTGTTCTTAAATCAACAACACAAAAGAGATCTTTTGACCATGGGATCACTTTAGAGCAATGTTTATACACTAAGCAAGAGTGAATAAAAGATAAATTTGCGTATAATGCGATCTCTGCTTAGTTCATTCCCAAAATGAGTGATTTAGTACTGAAGCCATAAAAATGTCACCTTGTTGGATTTGCATAGGCAATGGACACAACCACAAGAATTAATTAACTTACCAGTGATTACAAGATCAAGTACAGCTCTTTTACTGTAGACTAAAAAATATATTTTATTTTAAAACTAAAAAAATAAATTATAGTGTTTAAATACACACACTTACAATTCTTCTTCAAAGATAAAGATTCCACTTTCTCGAGATACAGTTTTGCACTGTACAAATCAATTATAAAATAATGTAGTGTGCAGGAAAAATGATGAACTACAACTTCCATAAAGATCACCCACAGTAAATGACTCCAGCAAAATGTTCATGTTTGGTTACAACTACCAATAACAGTAGCCCTGCAAGGCAACATAAATTAGCATATCTTTTGTTCACCTGCCAATCAGAAATTTCCATTAAAGATATACGTTATCTGACCAAAGTATACATATTCTACCCAAACACCTAACAAAATATAGATTGTTACTTCTACTGATTCAATAAGTAACAGTTTTGCAGTGGCACCACAAGCTGCATCCAATTCAGAGAGAATACTGTCTTAGCCATAAAATAATTGAATCTTACAGCTAAGTACTGAAAGAAAGAAGATCCAAAATAGACAAAACATTCTAACATTCTTGAAAAAGGCTTCATTTTTAATGCACAATATCAGAGAACTATTTTTAGTGCAAAAGTGAACCTAAAACCTTTAATCACATTTCCATGACTAATAAAATCTGAATATAAGCAATTTTCAAAGCTGTGCAGAGAGAATCAAGGCTTTTCTTATCTTGATTTAATCTGAAAAATGTGATAACTGGTTCAGTCTACTTTGGTTCTATTTTCTTTCTGGACCAGACAACGGCCTCAACCAGCATCTGCTCATATAAGCAGTTCACCAGCTTTGCACCTCCCCTAACAAGGTATGGCTCTGAGCCTTAACAAACCTTGCCACAACATTTAGCATGGCGTATCTATAAATTTAAATCTTCGAGATGATACAGCATTGAAGGCCCGCAAGAAAAGCAGCCTACTCAATTTGGTCTTCATGACTCGCGAACAGCACCATCTGACACTACTGGATGGAACCGGCGACACCTTTAAAGAAGAAAGAACATAATCCATTTCAAAGAACATAAAACTTCATTTTTCTTAAACTATAGCATCATCTTTATACTATGGAAAAGAAATAGTAAATCAAAATAATTTTAAAATATTTTGAAGTACACAGACGCTAACAATCTTGAAAATTCTAAACATGTAATATAATTAAAACTGGAAGTTCTTTCTTCAGAATTTTATTTTTTTTGTTTATAAGTATTAAACTAAGTGCACTGCAATTTTGCAATGCAGACAATTTAATAACAATATCCACAAAACTACAAGAAGTCAATGAAGTATCACAGGATGGAAGATAACAATTTTCTTGTATATAATAGAAGACTGATTTAATGTAAAGAATTTGATTTTAAATAGAAGTTTATGCAGATGGTAAAATTGTTCCAATAGTTGTCTGTATATGAATGTACATGTTGTGCAATCATACTAGTATACATAGCCATTTTTCAGAGGAAACATAGCAATATGAAGGTTTGGAATTTCTGCACATTTTTGTTGTTGAACATTCATCATGAGTATGGACCTTAGCAAAAATAATTTTGTATGCAATATCGTTTGGAAATTAATTTAGCTGATAGATTCAAGTTAATAGAACAAAATACCTTGCTACCTTCCCAACTTCCTTACTTGTGTTTACCATGTGATCTATCTGGATTAGGAAAGTGAATAGTGCTCCCACAAGATGTAGAGATAGTTGAGAATCTGCATTCTTGAATATGAACTTTTCTTCTCAACTCTTATCTTACTTCAGAATGAATGAATTGAATTTTCATATTCATTATGATTGTAGAACTTTCACTAAGAATTTAGATCTTTCAAATTTTCGAAAGCCATTTGTTCAGACTTTAAACAAAAATGAAGTTCAAAGTAATTAATAAATATAAGTTTCAAGCCTGCTGTAATAATTTCAGTATTGTTGCATTTTTATTTATTAGTTATGGCAGTTAATGGTAAATCCACCACCAGATGATATAGATAGTTCAAGAATGTCTCCCATCCTGAACCCTCCAGAAAACTTTAGAGATTGACTATTTTTACTCTCTAATATACATTGGTTAATCCCACCTAGAACTCGTGTGTATATTTATCCCATACATTATACACCTAAATGTATGACGAACAGATGGTTGAATGCTCCTTTACAGAGAATAAGTCGAAATGTAAATTCTATAAATTCTGTAATGCGGCACTTAATATCGATTTTGATCTTCACACAACTGTAACCTCTCTTGTACATTTAATTGAAGACAAATTATTAACTGATTTTGTTTAATTACTGATAGTTATTAAGTAATTTTGGATGATTGCCAGTAAATAAATGAGTAAATAGTAAATAAAAACAGATGAAAGGATATATTATGTTAAAACTCCAGAAAATAATATGGCTGGAAAACTGCTCATTGTCTTTGACACCAGAATAAAAAGCTCTCAGACTGCCAGAATGAGAATCAAACTTAATGCGAGTAAAATATTAAACCTTTTGTTTTCTTTTGTTTTGATACCTAAATGATAGTTCCACTTTTAATGATCAATACAAATTTTTAAGAATTACGGTTTTACATTTTATGAACATTTTTTTTCTTAAATGTTTTCATGCTATTATTCATTCTTCAAACTGTACATTTGAGTACTATAAATTGTGATTTCATTTAATTTTTCAGTAATTCAAGAGCAAATGCAGAAATGTTTTTCTTGTTTGTTTCTGCACAGTAAACACTTGTAAGTTTCTGCACTGCTCCTGATTTTTATAAACCAGCCCTATTGTTTCTGTTCTGATTATCATATTTTCTTTTAATTTTTACAACATTCAGAGAGACTTAATAGCTAAATTCAAAGCATTTATTCAAGTACCATAAAACTTTTCCTTTTAATGAGGAATTTGAAATTTTGTAATATTGCACATAGAAAAGGCATTAGTTGCCCATATAATTCCTAAAACTATGACCACACAACACCTACTTTCACAGACATACTGATCAGTTAACACACTATCTTAATATTATCTATTTTTACTACCTAAATTAACACAGATTTTTATACAAAAACTATTTTCTTAAATTATGACACTGAATGAAAATTCTCAGAGAAAAGGAACATGCCAGAAAATAATTTCAGTACACCAAGAAATAAGTATTAACACAAGAGGTATACAAACACAGTTTAATTTTAAAATAAACTTTACAACACGACTAGGGCGTACAAACACACAAACACCAAAAACAATTTCGGAAAGTTACAAAAACATGGGATTGGACACTCGAAGGAATCTCCATGAAAGACTCACAAAATCGTGAGCAAATAATAACACATACTCCAAACAGCAATGCTACAAAGCACTGGAGCATGCCTATCCACAACAATTTTGCCACAAATCATATCAGTGTCATGTTCTTCTTGACCATGTCCCACAATATTTGAATCCATTTGCTCTAAAGCACTCTCAAGAAACTACTTTAAAAGTGAATCAAAAGACCTACAATTTTCCTAAACTTAGCAATATTCTCCCATCCATATGAAACAATATGACTCTTGATTTAGTCTCTACAGGAAAATACGACCCTTTCCAGATGGGGCCTTACCTAGCATTGTTCTCCAGAGGCCTGAAGTCAGACAGGGGCGGGGGATGCGGCAGGGGCGCCCGGCCGGAGGAGTCACTGTCCGCCTCGCTGCTCTCCTCTGCCCGTCCTGAAGGGCACGCCAGCAAGTGGCTGGGGATGCCCCGCAGCTCGCGAGTTGGAACACTACCCACGGACACCCTGAGGGGTTAGCACAACATGCACACACCATCAGAATATGGCCAAAGGGCTGCTCATGCACATGACTACCTGGCATCCCAGAAAAAATTATTTTCTCATCACTCCATTTAGTTCAGCTAGAGTAACTGTGTCATAATTTCTTGGATCATATTTAAGAGCTAAGCACACTTCCTCTCAGTCAGGGTGTTATATTTAAGGAAATGGTGAATTTTAGGTACCAGTATTTATTAAACAAAGTTTGTTTTACTCACTACTAAGAGTTTAGAACATACGAGTATAGTTTGGCTAGAACTGGTTTTCTTAAGTGAAAAAAAAACAAACTATTCATGTGACATATTATTTAATCTGTTACCACTAAATAAATGTAACCAATAAGTTGTAATAAAAAAAAAATTGTCGTTGTTCTTTGTTGTTTTTAATTTCTCTAATACGTACATATATACAGAGTACTATATATAAATAGTGTCACTTTTATGTCCTGTTACAGAAAACTGATTTCAAGATTTTAATGGAAATACACATTTTCAGGTCTTTGTCCCCTGACACCAAAAAAGCTTTTTATGTAGATTGAAATACACTTATAAAAATAGCGTAGATCCATTTTCCCCTATTTACTCTGAAATTTTGAAAAATTGCGAAAGTTTCAAATTTTGGCAGCTTCCTTGTATCATCATGAAAGATAAGAGACTTTTTCTTCTAACAAAATTTGTTAGTTCTTTAACAATTACGTAGTTCTTTAATTAACGTCATGTACATTTTTTTTCCGTGAAATTTGTGTGAAATATGGGCAATTTTAAAAACAATGTTCTATAATGGCTCCAAATTTTATTTCTGAACTTTTTGTTTAAATAGAGATACACTGAATAACATGCCCAAAACACTATTCTGATTTATTCTTTTAATTTTTCAAAAATTACACAATGGAATTTTTTGGAATTTCACATCATTAATATTTATATTATGGGTGTTTTTTATAACTTACTACATTTTTGAGTACAAGTGCTTCAATAGATTTGGTATGAAATTTCTTGAACACTCATGTTTTTTCTAAAAAGGAGATTAAAACTGCACATTTCTGCGATGCTCAAACATTCTCTCAAAACTAGCTCCAAATTTTAGAATGGAAATTTACTTATAGATTCAGGTTTTTCTCTTCTCTGATTTTCTTAAACTCACTATTAGGTCACCGGAAAATTGAGAAAATCTTTTGGAGAATTTATATTTTTTGATAAACTTATCAAAGAAAATGAAGTCATCATTACGTCAAAATGATGACCTTGACATAAATAAAGTTTTCCTCAGAAAAATCCTTTAGAATTTAAGAAATTCATTTGCACCCCCTACCTAAAACCAATATCAAAATGTAAAGGTCAATGTTTCAAAAACTTAATGTTGTCGTGGCCTACAAAACTTTGAATTCCCTCCAAACTTGATTACCTAATATTAAATTCCCCATAACTTCCATTGAAAAAATTGGGGTTTATTTTCTAAAATGTAAGAAGTACAATTCAGCTTATGTTGGAAACAAAATTTGTTTTGTAGATTAAATGAAAATATTGGATTAGGGAAATTAAATGTAGACAATTCCATCTTTGCAAACCATTTGATTAATAACCACTCTTTTGACCTTACTGACCTCTTGACAGGCATAAAATTAGTCATTTTAGAACACCTTGAAATTTTAAGACATCAAAAATCCAAATTTAACAGCACTTAATGAACATGCTCCTGTCAAAAATTGCCTCATTTTAAATCTTTTTACTAACTAGTCTTCACTGCCCCCCTTGTTCATTATTACATTTTTTCAATTATAGCGTATTAATGTTTTCTACGTTACTTTCTTGTTTATTCCGTGTTTATTTTCTTTTTATTAATTTCTTTTTCTTTTGGTTTTTAATTTTTGATACTGGAATAAAATTTTCCTTTCCTCTAAAAACTTTTTATTCACAATTTTCCTTTTAGTTGCTGTAAAATTGACCCACAAATGGCTGTGATTTTTTAATTTGCTTATATTTTTATTTCTTTAATTAATTTATTAAAACACATACAATGTTTGTCTTGATTTGATTCTCTCTCACAGTCATTCTAATCACTTACATATTACTAGGGAGTGAAAATTTGTTTGTACTTTTATTCATCATTCAACTATGTATAGTAAAAGGTAATCAAGAATCAGGTTCAGTCAGCCTAATATGAAAAAAGGTGAAAAAAGTTACATTTTTCTTTCTTTAACCAAAACCGAAGCAAATATAAAATCGTCAATAATTAACAATAACCCTTCAGTATCGCAGATTATGAAACTGTCTGAAATTAAACATTACTCATTCAAGAATTGGTCAATTATTTTCTTAGTGGGCTTATAAATTTTATATTAAAAAATAAATGTAATTTAAAGACTTCATATAATTAATGAAAAATATCAGATAAAGAAAACCCAACTACCTAAATCTGAACATTTCTTTTTCAGAATTATCTGAAGAAACATTTCATAATTCAGAAGTGCCTCAAGTGCTACTAGCCTTTTGAAACATAGTGATATGCTTGCTATAGTTCATTAATAGTATATTTATAACTGACCAATTCTTGAACAAGTAATGTTTACTTTACGATACTTTTGTAATCTGCAGTACTGAAAGTATAGTTCATTTCTGAAATATTTCATGATGCATTAATTTCAATGTATCAGAAAAGAAGATCAGAAAATAATTTTTATTTTACTTGAAGTAATGTAAGGCAACAGTATATATTTGATAAAGCCTGATTCAGCACTAACATTAACATATTTAACGTATCACATATCCATAACAAGGGAACAAATTATCAGTGGAAAAAGTATTCGAAGGTCATTGAAGTGCATGATATTCTGCATTGAAGAGGTGATCATAAGCCATTTTGAAGGAGTGAAGACTAGGTGCCATTACTATGTTCTCATGTAGAATATTCCAAGTATCAACAACTCGGTTGCTCAGAAAATTTTTGTTTTGTATTCAATTATGCCTAGACTTCATACGTTTCATACTATGACCTTGTACTTGAAAATTTTCAGAGCGATGAAATATGTTACCAAGGTAACGCCTTTGTTGTAATGCCTTTGTAAGATCTTAAAAGTTTCAATCACATCTCTTTGTTGTCTTCTGACAGCAAGCACTGGAAGTCCAGGTCTCATTGTAGGCCCATGTTTTTAACATCTTTGGGTATCCGTGTTGCTCTTCAACAGGTTTTTTCCAACAGGTTTACATCTTTAATCACATTAGTGTTCCAAATCACAGTACCAAATTCAACTATTGGAAGAGTTGCAATGCAACCCATGTGACTTTCCCTTTTGAGATTATTAGAGATCATGATCCCTAGAGCCTTCCTAACCTCGGTGTCAGCTACATTCCTTCCACCTCTTTGGTAACTGATGAGAAATGGATCTTCTAATATGCATGATCTTCCATTTTGATTCATTTAAAGGGGGCATCCAGGTTTTCGACCAGTCATAAACTCTATCCAAGTTCTCTTGAAGGTAGAGATGATTCACCAGAGGAATAGAGTAGAATCTGGTGTTGTCTGCATACATCTTGAAATGGGAGTGCACACCATTTGGTAAGTAGCTAGTGTACCAGATAAATAAAATTGGATGCAATACCAATCTCCAGGGAACTCCACTGCAAATGCTTCTCTGAGAGGACTTGTATTCTCCAATTTTAACATAAAAGCAGCTTCCTCGAGGAAGGACTGTATACAACACAGAAGCTTTCCCCTTATACCAAGTTGAGCAAGTTTGTAAATCACCCTGCCATGTGATACCTTATCAACAGCTTTAGAAAAGTCTAAGTAAATGAAATCAGTTGATTTACCATTATCTACGTCCATTTTCGCAATGAAGATTATAAATTTACCAATAAAGATCTCCCTAGTAGGAAACTGTGTTGGTGTACAGAAATAAGTCTAATTCTTAAAGAAAAGTCAAGAATCCGCCAGAATTCACTCAAAGACCTTGCATATTGAGCTGATCAAACTAATAGACCTATAATTACTGAGATAGAGTTTGCTACCTTTTTTATAAATGGGTGTAATGTACGTTACTTTCCAATTCGATGGCAACATTCCTGAATCATGGGAATTCCAAAAGATTTTTTATACATCTGGGAAAACTTCTGTACATTGTTCAGCAAAAGGGTTGGAATACCATCTGGGCCAGTATATGAGTTGGGATCAAGTGAAGTGAGGACGTTGGAAGATATCTTCAAATTGTATGTCAAAGTCTTCCATGTGTTTGTGCACCTTCTTCGGGAGGAGGTGCAAAAATTATTTGGTTCTAATACATAAAATGATAGAAAGCTGCCAGCAAAAACTTCAGCACCATCTTTCGGAATAGAAGAAATTTCTTCAAAGTATAAAAAATCAAATTGCAAGAAATGTACTTATATTCTTAATAATCTGTAGCTGCTTGAACTCAAAGTCGATAATGCTCATTCGTGGAAGGCTATGCTAATGTGCGCAGGAAGATCTGCTTGCTTGGGAGCCGCCAGTGGCTGTTTGAACTGGGAAGGTGACAGCGCTCATTCATGGAAGGCTATGCTAATTGTGCGTGTGAAGATTGAACAATTGATCTTTATTGTTTAAAACAGGTTTGTGAAAAAAACACGTTATGTGAACCACCTTATAACTGAATAAACATACATATGTATGAAGACAAGGAGCGAAACTGATACAATTAACTGCCAATATTGCAAAAAATTTATATCGCAAACCGTAATAAATTGCAAGAACTGCTACATCTCATATCACCCAAGCTGCGCAAAATGGTGAGGATAAACTCACAAATGGAAGAACTTAAGTTGTGAATCAAAACCAACCATCTTAGATTATAATGAACTGATTCAAATCTTCAAACAAGAATTAGAAAAAACAACTAAGAAATTGAATGTCAAAATCACAAAACTTGAAATAGATTTTACAAATAATCAGAAAGAAAACTTGAAAGATATCAAGAAGGATGTCAAAAAACTGTTAGATGTTGCTTTGAACAAGCTGTCCTCAGATATTGATAACTGCAGAGAAAAATATGAAAAACTTGAAAAAAGATGTGATGCAATGGAAATGCTACAAAAAGATACCACCGATGACATTGGAGAAAGATTGAAGGAATTGCGTGATATTAAATAGGCTGGCACGGTCCCAAAGTAAAATTTTGAGCTCCTTAGAGAGAGGAATGCGATATGCACAAGAGAAATGTAATCCTTTATGGAGGAGGTGAAGCAGATAACGTTGATGCGAAGTATCATCAAACCCAAGATCAAACAATCGGAGTTGAAGTTAACTACAAAAAATTTTGTAACATATCCCAGAAATTATTATCTACCTATTCACCCCAATACAGGAAGAAGAAAAACTGAAACAAACCATGGATCAACCTTGAGATGAAAAAGCAAATCAGGGCATGGTACAAGTACAGAAAATCTACAGCAGATGAACATTATGAGGATTATAGAAGAATTTCCAACAGGCTCACATTAGACACAGATAAAAAGAGAGGAATATAAGAAGCAAGAGGTACAAAAAGGAGCTAAGAGTTTCTATTCTTATATCAGGAAGCAGACTTCCTGCAAGACAGGACCACCTAGAATCATACAATGCAAGAGGTTCACAGTACCTGACCCTCTGGAAATTGCAGAACACTTTGCAGATTACTTTGAAGAAGTTTACACAATAGAACCACTGAATTAACCACCAAACATTAGTAACAGATGCACAGACACAATAGAAAGTATTGAATTTACAAATATAGAGATAGCCCAAACCCTCCTCTGACTGGGTGAAAACTCCTCTAGTGGCCTACACCATATTCCAACACTATTTAAAAAATTGTGCCACACAACTGGCGCCAACTCTCAATAAACTCTTCAGTCAGTCACACTACACCGCAAAACTTCTTTCTGAATGCAAAATAACTGACGTTACACCTATTTTTAAAAAAAAGTGACAAACAGCTAACACAGAATTTCAGGCCAATAAGTCTGCTAAGTATGGTTGGGAAAAAAATGGAAAGACTGATAGTTCAAATACTTCATGACCATGCACAAAACAACAATCTGATCCCCAGAGATTTGTATTAGGAAGATTAACTGTCACCAACCTCATCAGTTCACTTGATATGCGGACCAAAAGGTTAGACCGAGGATCCATAGGGATGTAATTTACCTGGACTATACTAAGGCTTTCGACAAAGTCCCTCACAAGTGATTGATTTATAAACTAGAATCAATGGGAAAATTATTACCACAGATCAGATATTACCTCTGAAATACAATGTGTGGAGACACAATATAGACATTCCGATCTGTTAGAAGCAGGGTTCCTCAGGGACCTTTTGGGACCGATGCTGTTCATTCTATACATAAGTGACCTTGGTGAGGGAATAGCTAAGCAGATGATACAAAACTCTTTGCAAATCCATTGAACGATCACTAAACATTACAGAATGATCTTACTAGAATGGAAAACTGGTCTGAAACATGGTTACCCCCATTGAACACTAAAAAATGCAAAGTTCTTCATATCAACAAAACAACCCAAGACTGCCCTATATGATTTCAATTCACAACTTGGAGACCACAGCACAACAAAACGACCTAGGTGTACTTATTTCGCAAGATTTGAAATGGGAAAGTCAGGTCACCAAGGTCACCAAACAAGCAAATAGAGTTCTATACATGATGAAGGCTTTCTCTAAACTGCACAAAAAACAATTAAGAGAATCTATACAACCTACGTCAGACCTGTGCTTGAGTGTGCAATCGTGGTCTGGTTCCCATATTATGAAAAAGATAAACGACAACTAGAGAAAGTACAAAGGAAAATCACCAGGGTCCCAAGAGTGCTGCAGAAAAGACTACCAACAGAGATGCCAAGAAAGGTCACTACTCACATTGGAACTGAGAAGGAATAGACCTAATTGAGACCTATAAAATTATGAATATACGCTATAATGTTCCACAATACTCAGATATCTTCACACGATCTACAGATGACAGACTACAAGGACATACAATGAAACTGAAGAAAGAAAAAACAAGGATAGGACAGACAGCACACTTTATCACCAACAAGGTTGTCAACACATGGATTGACCTGCTAGCAGACTGCATCGGAAAGGAGACCTTAAATACCTTCAAAAACAGTGGACAAAGTGAAGTTCACCATCCAAACATGAGATAAGCGAGTGAAAGAAGGGTAATAAACTAACAATAAATGTGATTATTATATTTCAATGAATTGAATTATACATTAATATACTGAGAAATACACTACATAGATGCTATGTATGTGATTTTATAGTTTTATATAATGTAGAACATGAACATGATTTGAGATACTTAAACAAACAACATTGTAAGATATGTGTATAACAGCTTGTTGCTGTTATATATATAGATATATACATATATAGATATATAAAATTAATGAGAGAGAAAGAGAGAGAAGTTTGTGAGACCAAATTCAAACAATGAACAATGTTTGCAAGAAGCTCTTTTAGATTTTTTGAAGAAAGTTGTACCTTAGGTTCCATTTTGAATGATTCATGCTCATGGAAACATGCACATACATACAACAACAACAACAACAACAACAACAAAAATGTCTAAACATAAACATGCATACACACATATGCTCATTCAGTCTCTTACATACACTTGTCAAAATCTGTTTATCTCAAATGTCCTCTTCTACAAAGTTCAGAGCAACAAATAAACAACATGAATTCATCTGAAAATCATGGATAAAAATCAAAATCTTTCCTATATCTTGATGCCAGAAGAAATTCCGTAGCCAATTTGCAATAGCAGATTTTATATACTTTTTTTGTTTTTCATTTTGTTAACCTTGTTTCATTTTTAAAATTATGGATAAATTACAATATGAACTCTCCCTGAAGGCACATATTGCAACTGATAAAAGCATATTGTATTTGTCATTTCAATTGTATACAAGTTTTCCACACCACATAGTTCTATTTTAGCACAGGAAAGTCACACAATATAACACGTACCTTTGGCGAATGGGGCCAGAAACCATCTCAGACATGGGGCGTGTTCTTCTGGCTGGCCTGTGGAAACGGAGATTCAATTGAGACTGATCAGTGACATATTTTGTCTCCCTCTCCCTGCGCCGTCGCAGAGCCGGGGTGCACGCTGTCAGCTGCTGCTCGTCCTCTGTGGAACTGTTGTTGTTGGAACCGCGTGCATCGGGCATAGTGGCACAACGGCGTAAAGGCAGCTGATGCGTGGAGGGGGACGAGGGCATGCTGTCTGGTTCAGGTGTAGTGTGGCGCAAGTGCATACTACTCAGCAAGCCTCGCTGGTCTTCCTCCGAAACCCTTGCAACAGTGAAGCACGTCGTGAGAAGTGCAATTTCGTGCAATCTTATGCTAAGCTATTTCAAACAAGTCAATCCTGGTCTTCTGCCATTGATTCTGCTGACATGAATGTTTCAGGCAATCATCATGGATGTCTTTAAATTGAAAGGTGTGAAGACAGTAATATTAAAAGGAAATAAACAGAATAGGGAAATGGAAAAGACAATTATTTTTAAACACAAATACAATGGTATCTCATTAGCAAGTTTTTGAAAGGACTGAACATTTTGAACATCATAAACAACTGAAAATTTGGAATGCCAGGAAAAGGCGTTATTGAAAAATGTTCAAATTGTATTTTTCACATTCCCTTCTTCAGAACACTACAGTAAGTAAAAAAAGTAATCTACACTAAATAACTTACAAAGAGAGAGAGATCCACAAAAACACAAAATGAAGATGGCGGAGGCACATTAAAACCTTTTTTTCCTCGCCTGGGTTCATAATTAAATGAGAACATTCTGAATACTTCTTGGAAACATCTCTCTATACCACAGATTAACTACTGGGGCAATACCTCCCCCTCTCCCAGTGGGCAATGGAGCCTTCTATAGCCAGATCCAGTGGCAAAGGGGGCTGGGGATGGGATTGAGGTTGTGATAAAGGACGACCGTATCAAACTTCATCCACCTCAACCTCTTCATTAGTTTTGTATTTATTATTAATTTTATTTATTATCATTTTTATTTCTTATTGAATTTGTGTATTTTCACAATGATAATAAATAATTTTATTATGCACTTGGTTGTCATTTTATTAATTTCTATTTTATTATTTTTAACAGGTAAATAAACAAAAAAATATTAGGCACAGACAATGTGTAGTAATATTTCATATTTGATATTTCATATAAACTTAGCTGTTATGGACTAGAGGGTGTTGGAATTTTGTTTGGAAACCTCTTTGTTTCCTTCAAGTATCTTGGACACACATAAATTAATCACGCAACTTTTCTTGAACAATGGCTTGGAGAAACATGGGTAGAGTGAGGGTATTAGTTACGACCGGTCACTAGATTTTATGAAGCAATGCCAATCTTTGGAATATCAGGCATGCCTTCACAACTTTCTCAATAAATTGAGTTCTAATTTTCCCAAGAGGTTCAAAGAATATCCTGTGATAGATTTGGGTCTGCTTTGGCCAGTTTTTTTAGATTTTGTTTAGAAAAATACAACCAGGAGTTCTCGGTTTCAACAGTAAATATATTTTCTTACGTGTCAATGAAGATATGTTTGGAATGTTGTAATCAGTGCTCACTGCGAGCTTTGGTCTTCAACTGTTTATTGCTCTAAGGAGGGGAAAGCAAGGTCAAGAGAAGTTGCGTGGGTAGTACACGCACACACATTGAAAATGATGTCGCTGCATTGGCAAAAATGAGGATCATGGAACCATGTAACTATAAACTTCAAAATAGCTACGAAGGCTTGTGAAATGGGTAAGCAAGTAATTTAAAAGAATTGGAAAAGCAACTTAAAAAAATACAATGTGCTAAGCGGGAAAGCATGGTATTAAGATTCCACTGAAATATTTTATATATTTATTTCTCATGTGTATCTTTAATTTATCGTGAACACCCTGGGTCCTAGGCACAGATGCCAACATTTTGCCCGTCATAGTTCAACCTTCTTCAGGGCGAAATGCACAGAGGTGGACTGCGCTGAGGTTTATTTAGAACAAGGTTCCCCTCCATCCGGCAACGGGTTGCCGGACGATTAACTAATTCAGAGAAAGCATCGGCTACTGGCACCCTGGGCAGGGTTGGAGAAGATTGCCTGTGGTTGGATGTCAAGGAGCACTAAGAGTCGCACCCTCACGCAACCCGCATCGCCGATGTTTCCAGGGCCTCGAGGAGATGTAGGCCTTTGTCAGCATTAAGGTTTTGGGGGTGTTTGATTATTTCCATAGCCTCCTTGATCCCCAGTGGTCTTCCTTGGTCGGGAGGTGGGTGTTGTCAAAAAAGAATGCCATGGCCAGAACTCCACGCATGGAGCACTACAACCAATTTTATTTATATTATCATACATGTAATGGCAAAAGTGTTCCCAGAGGCATTCCTCAATGACTGGTCCCATATCACCAATGTAACTGAGGTAGCAGCTGTATGAGATTTCATACCTCTGATCACAGAAGAGATGGGAGGCAGTCTTTAATCACACTAGTTTCTGCCAGTTTTTCTTAGGCTTTGTTGACCTCCTTTATGGTAAAGCAACTCAAAGGCTTGCCAATTTTCACAGTGACTGCTTCAACATATGGCAAAATGGCTTTCTTGTTGGTGGCATTGTCGCTAGGTGTGATGCCATCCGCAGTGCTAGAGATGGTGGCTGCCTCCCTTACTGCTTGGTTAGAAGAGTTAGCACTGTAGTCATTTGTTAGATTTGTGCCTTTGAGATCCATTTCATGGTCATGATTTGTCATCACACACTAGTTGCTCTGATAACAAGTTATCAAAACCTCCCATTTACTTGCAGTGTCAAGGAGGCAAATGTCAAACACAACAAAATTTGATCCCACAGGTTCACAACGGAAAGGGCTGACTTCTGCATCACGTACACATTTTTACAGTTTTGTGAACAACTCAATGCCCAAAAGAGGCAGAGGAAAATATCAAACACCCCCAAAACCTTAATGCTGACCAAGGCCTACATCTACACGAGGTCCCAAACATCTATTTACTAAGACACCTGGTGGCACGGGGTGTGAACTCCACTGCACCTTGATGTCCACCACAAAAGAACCCCTTCTCCTGCCCTTCTCCCACCCTGCTAAGTAGAACCATTGTCAGATTAGCCGATGCTTTCTCCACATTGGCTGTTCATCTGGCAACAGGCTGCCGGGTGGCAGGGAACCCAGTTCTATAAACAACTGGGCATTTCACCCAGAGGAATGTCGCAGAATGACAGCCAAAACCTTAGCTATATAGTAGGCAGCATCTACCATGTATATATTGACTTCAGTTGCAGAAGCTTATGCTCTTAATTGCTTAGTATTGAGTACTCAAAAAACTTTCTCGGAAAGAAAAAAGGAAAAGAAAAAAAAGAAAAAAAAAGGGGGGGGGGGAGGATAAAAAAGAAGAAAAAGAAAAAAGGGAGAAAAAAATACAAAATGGCTTCAACGTAACCATACAATGCAATCCTAAAAATATTCTCTGGACAGAGAGTTTATAATATTAAAAAACGGAAGAGATCACTGTTTGAAAATACTGAATACTACAAATCAATTAAATTTCTCTTGTTCTCTCATCTTATTGTTAAGAAAATAGTAACCCTAGGCTTCCCTTTTCATTTATTTAACATTAGAAAGACAGCAATGCTATTCTACTTACAATGACTGTGAACAGAAAAAATCAATGCTTCAAATAATTCTTTTTTATTTCTGAGAAACCTTCATTATAAGTCAAGTCTTATAAAACATAATCAAAACTTCAAAAGTCTTACAAAACGTAATGAAAACTATTTTGGAGTAAATCATATATATTTAATTATTTTGGCTTAGAAATCAAACAGACAAATACACCCTTTTTTCATGTCATCACGTTTGCCACAAAACATTTTTTCCACACCCAGAACAAGAGTCATTGGAGTTATTGTTTTTAAATATCCTATTTCACACTCTCAATGCTTATTCATACCTTGAATGTTTGTGTGAATAAGTGATACCCTCTTGGAACGTTTCAAGTCTATAGCAGAGGCATGCAATGTTCTTCAACCAGGTTCAGTAAATATGACCGCCATGGCGGATTGTTTCCCAAGACCTTTTTATACAGAACACTGGAATTGATTCTAGCTAAATCGATAATATTATAAAATACTTGGACAGGACAGCATGTGGATGAAGATTTGACAGCGAGAGCTCATGCCATTTGTCGTTGTCCTAATCACATTTAAAACGAGCAGTCATTTTGACCGCTATCTGTCATTGAAGGTAAACCATGAAGAATTAGCTATTATCTTGGAAACTTAAGATGCCTAAAAGAATTACATTTCAGCATTTTATAAAACATCCTCAAATATTAAAAGGCCCAAAATATCATTAAAATAAATAAATACAGCCACATAAGAAAACTAAAACTTCAAAACAGTCTAAACAATTGCTCCTGTCATTCTAGTGTTAACCTTTATTGATTTATCCTCTACTGATAGGACTTTTGGCTCAGTTTTTCTTGATTTGTTGGGCAAACCTGAGGTGGTTTCTTGATTTACTGAGCAAATGCTTATTGATCCCTTGATTTCCTTCATTACATTAAATGTAAGTTCTCTCTTCCCCTAATATTTTTTTCCCATTTGATACATTCAATAAATAATGTATAATTTTAAGACCATTTTTAGGAACTTTAAATTCATGCTACTGAATTTTGTGGTCTATCAAACTTCGTAAAATTTCTGCAACTCAAAGAGCACATGTTTTTGCTTTTTGTCTACCAAAAAAAATCTTATATTTTTATGAATTATGAAACTTTTATGAAGAATAAGTGATGCTTAGTTAATTTTTCTGGTGTTAAACTAGAACTCAGTACTATCTAATAAGATGCAAAAGTTCAAATAATAAAAGACAAAAATTATTTTCTTGAAAAATTGAAGAGAAATAAATTACCTACATAGTTCAGAGGTTTTAGATGAAGATAAAAGTCTGTTAGTGGTAAATGTATGTGGCTCTCATGGCCTCGTATATAATTCAACAGGATGACTGTAATTGAAATACAATGAATATCTCATAAGAGATTTTAAAAGGCATATGAAAATATGCAGATACAATTTTGGAAACAATATTATTTATAGGATTGTTCAATTGGTGAAAAGACCAGAGTGCAATAGAAGACAATCTGCAAACCCAAGTTACCAAGAACATTTGTTTCTTTTCACAAAGAATCAGAATCAAAATCAAAGCAAAACACCAGCATTGCCATTTTCCTATCCAAGAAATTTTAACTGATTGGAAAGAAACTTTAGTAAATACCTAATCCGTTTGAACATTTAAATGAAATTAAAAGGACGATGAAAGCTTTCTTAACTTCTTTCTTTCCATCAGTTCCACAAGACAAAGAGAACAAATATTACTTGAATAATAATGTAATCTTCCAGATGATATTTTGAGTATCATCAACTTCTTTTCATAAATGAATGTGGATGACCTAATTTTATTGAATCCAGATGTTATCTAAATTTCTGTAAATATTTACTAATGAATTTCAAGTTGAGTTATTTCTGTGGAAGGGAAGAAAGCTCCGACTATAATGGCTATATGTCAGAGAAATCCGAATACTGGTGCATCCACATTAACACACAAAAACCATTTCACTTGATGATGAACTGGACATATGTAAAGCAGTGAGCAAGGATGCTCAGGAGCATTTTTCACTTTAGCTTATCCTATTCAAGCACACAATGCACATGGTTAACAACAACCAAGAAATCTCCACCGCTCACCTGTTATCCATTTCAACAAAACTACATCGAGGGCTTTTCACAGGGACAGGAATCTTGCTCTTTGAGCCAATGCCCACAGCCTTCTTGTTTCTTTCCTCTGCTTCCAGAACAGGGGATAAACAAGTGGAGTGGCGTCGAGAAACTTCCTGCAACAAGAAGAGAAGCAGGCCATGAGTCCCTATCCTGGCCTGTGGAAATGGCACACCATGGAAGGAGAGCTCGGCACAATCATGCCATGCCATTTCTACCACTACCACACACAAATTCCACCAAGGACCTAGTCTACAGATATCATGCATATCTTTATACAAAGGAAAAAGGTCATAAACGGGAATTAATATAGAAACCACAAAAATCAAAAACAAAGACAGTTAAAAGAAGAAAAAGGGAAGAAAGAAATCCATTTTATTTTATGCTAATGGATATTCTATACTTTGATGCAGGAATTGGTAATAATTCATAAAGAATCTAACATTTTGAATTAAATACACATTAAACATGCACAAATGTATTACCAACTATCTACATGACATTAATATTGAAAATTATTTTGAATTCAAAATCTTAATTGCATAGATTCTATGTTTAAAATATTTCTCTTATTAACTTACAAGAATTAAAACATACATGCATGTTCTAATTACTATTCAAATAAAGAATGTAGAGAATTCAATTCATGATAAAAATGTGATCTTCTAGATACCCTAAAAGAAGACATTTTCATTATTTAATAGCTGTCAAGCTTTGCAAACAAAACTGACAACTAAATTAATTTTAGATTAAATTCTTAACAGTACATCTTAAGAGGATTTGAATATATTTTTGTCAACTTTTGACATAAAGTAATGAGTGAAAACTAAATACAAGACCTAAATATTATTTTATGTATTAAAACAATTAAAACATTAAACAAATATAAAATAGTGATAACTAAAAGAAAAAAAATTATAAAAAACAATGTCTCAACAACATTCAATTACAAATTGAAGTCTCCTGGTATAATAAATTTTCAGGGTCTGTTTACCACATGGTTTTCTGGTTTTGACAATTTTAATGCTCTACTTACATTGGTTTTTAAAAGAAAGTAATAAGCATACACTCATAATGTGCGTTTGGAATTTATATTACTACCAATGCAGAATTTTTAGGGGAAGTACACAACAGCTATTCTTTTATAGGAAGAGAAGTACTGAAAATCAGAAGGATTTATTTTCTCTATTCTGCAAGTTAAAAAATTTATGACCTGGGACAATAATACCCACAAGTACAGAACGGTAAGAAATTATTCATTTATATGCTCAGCATCAATTTTTAAGACTACATATGGTACACAGACAACTTGAACTGTTCTTCATAAAAACATAATATTGAGACCTAATTTTTGTTTCGCTGTTCTCTTATTAACCATACACTCTCATACACAAAATATAAACCAAAAAGAAATTCAAAGAGCCTAAAAACCTTGTCTTGTGCTTCTTCCCCAACGCAAGATGCATTGTTTGTGTGTTGGGGCCCGTTCATTGAATCTGCTGCTGATGTGGATGCAACTGCTGCAGTTGTGGCAGGGGGAGTGGCTGCTGCAGTTGCTGTTGCTGTTGCAGCATGATCAGTTGCATCAAAGTACACTGATGGATCTTCCTGACCAATGCCAGGGCTCACTGGACTGTTACCATCATTCCCATTGGTGGGCGCACAGGACACCACAGAATTTTTAAATGCTTCTAACTTAGTTAAGCTGTTCATTTCTTCTTTTTTAGACACTTTACTCATTGCTTCAAGCGCATTATTTTCTAAAACACCTTTTTCCTCTTCTTCCACTTCACTGACTTGTGGTTGAGAGCTGTTTGCTTCCTTCTTCCCATCGAGTAATCGAATATCTGAACTGCATTTGAGAACTGTGTTACTCGGCAAAGTGTTTCGAACAGATGAAACGGAAGCCACGACAGGCACAGTCATATTGTTGTTATGAGTTTCAACAACAGCGGAGCCTTCTGCACGATCAAGCACACGAATTTCTAATCGCCCAGCCACCGGTTCCATGTTCCCTACTTCCTCATCTTCTTCTTCCTCCTGTGCTCTAGTCTGGGCATCTGATCGCACACTTTCATCTTTAAGACTAATTTTTATTTTGTCGCTTTGTTCAATTTTTGTGGATGACATTTTGTCTTTAGATGTTGTTACGCAGGAGTTCAAAGCCATTGTCTGAAAAATTTGAAACAGTAAAAATGCATAAATCATTATGGAAAACGCCGGAAAGGCATCTAACTTTTCATTTATACATTGTTTTAACCGATTCAATATTCAAAATTAAAATTTTTATCTCTTACTGGTAAACTTGATCGTCTTTCTTTCGCCTTGTCTTCCCGTCCTTTCTCATCGTGAGTTCTTCTAACTGCAATATTCCGCATTACGTCTACTTCATAAACAAGTTCATCAAAGGCTGCTTGCTGGAGGAGAGGTGGCTCAAGGGCAGGTCTACAATGCACACCATTACAACTTCAAGAGCAAATTCTAATATGAACACAAAATCAGTTACTAAATTTTGCTCTTTGTGTTCAAATTTCTGTGTATATTACATTATTGTTGTTTCTCATCACTCAAGGTAATAAATTAAAAATTAATGAAGTTAGAGATTAGTATAATTAAAATTTAATACTTCTTTTAAATTTAAATATTTAATGTATCAAAACCATTTTGTACAGAAACCACGATACAAAAGTAAAATACAACAGAAGTACAAAACACAAAGAACAAAGTATTATGAAACAGGAATATCAAAGAATATTTATGATTATATAAAATATTGAAAATATCACTAACACCACTTTTGATATTGCACAAAATAATAGAATTATGAAAAAGTAAATTTTATTATAGCAATATATTAGAAAAAACAAACAAATATATTGTTACAAATTAACTTAAACAGTCAAGTCTCTGAACATTATACAAATCTTGCAACTTTTGAGAACAAAAATTCTATTATCAAATAACTTAAATTCAATTAATCCAAATATTCAATTCACTCTAGTGCCAATAATTTAATCAAGTTTTCATTATCTTGACAAGCACCATTTATCACATATCCCATCTTCGGGATGAATACTTCTACAATGAAGCACATTCATTGAATTTACATGTGTAATGGACTTTATTTTAACGAAATTTAAAACATGATAAGAAAAACTACAATGAAACTCTGTCACTAAAATGGCTTAGGAATGTTCAACAAACATAAAATAAAAATGTGCTGAGCACAAGAATGGGGATTAGGAAGAAATGCTTTTGCTCTCATCAGCAATGTTGCCTCAAGTGGTGCACTAGCAACTTCACTCCACTTTATTAAATAGCTCTTAATTTCTCATTATCATGAACTAAACTTAAATTAGACTTTACAACCTGCTTCTCTATTCTATAGTTAGTCTCAATTTCTAAATAATGGAATTCAAGTGTATCAAATATGATTTCAGCTTCTTTTTACTTAGTTTTCAAGTTGAAAATAAGATAGTAATCTGAAGATTTCAGAGAATTAAAAAAAATCACTCAATTACTTTTCTTATATCTTATTTCCATAGCTCAACTACCATTTCCTTTATTGTAAAAAAAAAATAAATATCTGTCAATATCAAATCATACGAACAATGTTCATGGTATACTGAATATCAATTTTTCTTTATTTAAATATTTATTCATTAACTTTTTATATTTTAAATTTAGTACTTAAGCAGTTTCTTGATGATTTAAGCATTTAAAATATGCTTTTTGGCCACCCATTGCTTTGTTAAAAGTAAACACACAAAAATGAGTACTTCTGCACCCACTAATCTAATTCTTGATGCACAATACACATGTGTGTCTGGCATATAAAAACTTCATTGCAACATGAACTCATCAGATTTGCAAAGCGGTGTTTATTTTATATCAACTAAGTTGATGGTGAAGGTTAAATTAATGAAAAATGGAATTCTGATATAACTCGGTTACATTATATCTTCTCACTGAATTTGAAATAAACATATTTTGTCTGAGGCGGTTGTAAGAAGTTAAATTCTTCAAAAGAAAGAGAGAAAAAGCACAAAGGAACAACAGAAAAAAAAAATGGAGTGGTTTAATGGATCAATGACAAAGCTTCATTGTGATTCTTAAGAAAATTACCACTTGGATGCTCCCAACCAAATATAACCCATGCCCCACAGAGAGACTAGGTACTGTTTGCTGACAGACCTTATGTGTCCTGATAGTTGAGGCAGACTCCACGCTCTGGGCAGCACAGGCTGCAGCTCAACAAAGTTTTCTATGCCAGCAATGTTCAAGCACCGAGGGGGCTGAGGTAAGGAAGAAGGGGCAGCTGCCGCTTTGTGGTGGCCATTGCTACTGTTATCGGCTCCGGGTAAGGTCTCATCATGTGCCTAAGGACAATTTACGACATCAATAGCATTATAAGCTAATATTTTCATTCAGTTCTACACACAATGCAGAGGACATTTCTATACACATGACCTCAACATAATCTGCATTCCATGTGCTATAAACTCTCTGGTTTGATAGTCTCAAAATTTTACAGGGCAAAATACTTAGAGCAATAACTCATTAACTGTATTTCAGTTTTAAAGAACAGAAATGAAGAAAAAATAAAACATTGAAAAAGGAAAATTTGAAAAATCAGAAAAAATGAAGAACTGTCAACACGTCACACACACACTTATAATGTGTTCAAAGCACCTGAATTTTAACAGCTACAGAAGAATACAGCAGAAAAGGCAAGCTGACATTGTTCCCCACAAGACTGAAAGAAATAAGTATGGAAAAAATAAGAGAAACATCACATTGTGAGACTTGGGGTCTCAATAATTTACACATTTTAGTTAAAGGAGTTTAAGCCAAAGAGTTATGCACATCTAAAAGAAACTTTCCTTAAGAAATGAAGTATCACAGATTTTTACATTGACTAGAACTACATTATCAAAACAAATAAAGCAACTTGCAAAACATCCAGGACAAAACAACCGTCAGGGAACTACACATCATTCTTAGTCCATCAAACGGCAGTGGAAGTTTTATCACATGAGCATACAGCAGAGAGAGACTGTGTTTGTGTTCGACACCTCATCTACCTGAGGGCTGTGCTGGTGGCTCTGCCTTTCCTGCCGAGAGTCCTCACTGATCCTTGACAGTTCTGGAGGCCCCACTGTGCGAGTGGCAGCTGGCCCGGACGAGGCAGAGGCAGAGGCAGAAGCAGATGCCAGCGTGCCCTGCTGTGGCTGCGGCTGGCTTGTCTGGGAGCTAACCACCACAGGGCTAGGCTTATCGGCCACTGAAGCTGCAACCGATGTCACGCTTCCGGGGTGTACGCTCTCCACACACGGGAACAAGGGCTGTTGCTGCACACATCACAATATCCACATTAACACACTATCTATCCGAAAAGAAAAACCAAATTTATAACTTATACAACTTCTTTCAGAAATTTACTTCTTATGGTTTACATGTTATTTTTAAATTAACATTATCCAAAATATAAAACAAAGCAATAAATATTCGGGAGTAAAATTTTACGATTTTTGAGCTCCTTAATAAATACTCCATGATGATCTAAATTTATTCAATTTCTATAACTGAAGATTCTCTTTACTGAATTTTGTTTCAGTGCAACAAAACTATTTACATTGATGTAATTAAGACTTTTACAAAAAACATTTTCTTTTCTTTTTCTTTCCTTTTCAGATAAATTAGTTTATAGTCATAAAATATATGTAAAATGATTTACAGCATTCATAATATATTTTGTTAAAAAGAATTATTCCATCTGGAATTTAAGGATATGCCCATTTTTGATAACGTTTTCAATTCCATATAACCTCTTCTGTATTTTGTACATGTTCTAATCTAGTCTTCCAGTAGACCTTTATTTAATCTTTATAAGAACTTTTAATAAGTTAACTTGAAATTAAGTTCTAATCTAGTCTTCCAGTAGACCTTTATTTAATCTTTATAAGAACTTTTAATAAGTTAACTTGAAATTAATGGTGAAAAAACAACAACAACTGAATCCAAATATTTTCAAAAAAAACTACAACATATTTTACATAATGGATTTATCAGTACAACAAAAAGTTCATGTGCAGATTCCACTGTAAATGACACCTTTATGAAACAGAAATTCACAAGTTTTGCAACCTCAGTAAAATTAATTTACTTTATAAAACTTTTGACCACATATCCAATCACTCAAAATAATTTCTGAAGAAAGTAAAGGAAAATTAATTGCATTTAAGCTTGAAATTTAATATTCTCATACTTATTCAATAGATCATATCTTCTCCTACCCAAATGAAGATTAAGATGAATATGTTAAATTGAAGTATAAAGAAAACACATCAGAAGGAATTGCAAGAGATATTACCTGAGAAGTTAAGTTATGTCGATGTTCCGGGCTCTGCAAATTTTCACCTTTCCATTCATTATCAGTCTCTTCAGAGTCATCAAACTGTGACTTCCACTGAGAAGCCAAAGTCAAACCTAAGAACAAACAAGGATTTTACATTATACTAAATTATATGAAATTTCTCTGGAAATTTCTTTCCCAGGATACAAGCAATAAAGTTCTGAGGTCCATTATCACAATTTAAAAGCAATAAGTACTGTTGTAGAATATTATTAAACCTAACTGTTTTGAGCTTTGCAAATCATACCTCCTCCACCACGTGTGACCTGTTGAAGAGCAGACACATTATCATCATCAATGACAGCAAACTGTGTGATTGATGCATCTCTGTTATTGCCTTTGCAAATGCCAGGACGGCCAGAAGAGCCTCCAGACGAATGGAAGCGACGCACCCGATGTTCCTTCGTACGCTCTTTCAAAGGTTCACGTTGATCTGTCACAGGAGACGACCCAAGTATTCCTAATTAATAGAAAAGATATCAGCATTTAAGAATAGAAAATTAAGAAATTTTATTGGAACATTCAGTTCTTTCGAAAAGGCCAATCTCCAAGTTTTCCCAAAATTAATTAAGTTTATTATTTAATTCAGATTACGGTTTTAGCTTTGTTACATGAGAAAATGCCATATATGCCTAGTTTATTAATATTATTCAAGTAGGGGTGGTTCTCTGTTTAATATGAATAAGCCACTTCTCCAAAGATACTGAATTTTCAAACAATGTATACATGCCCACCAGATGATGATGTTGCCTTTCCGAAATAACATCTTAATTCATTCATTCATACATTCACTGAATATAATGTGAAAGTTACAGAATAAAAGAACTTAGTGTCACCTATCAAAGTATTATTTCAATTAAAGTAATTATTAATTTATTTAATATCCTATATATAAAAATTATTATAATATTGGCTAAACAAAACTATGATTATAATGTATCTTGAAAAATTTCATGATGGAAAATGTACACAAATGAGACCTCTGAAAAAGGTTTCCTAAAACAAATCATCTTGTGAAAAATAAAATTTGTCATTCTGTCAAGAACTGAATTAATGCCAATTAACTTCAAAAATTCTTCAAACATCTTGTTAGGGTACGTAGAAATTTATAACAGTCATCTCTCAGTATCCACCACATGCACCTGAGCAAAAAGTTCTGTCCCGTGCTACAGCACTCAAGAGAGAACCTGCAACTTTCCAAACCACTGAAGCCACTTGCACTTTAAAACCTTAAGACTATAACACAAAACACAATGTACAGTCGTCCAGTCTTTATTAAGAAATAATACATACATAGTGCTTTCAAAATCAAAATGCAAATCTTTATAACAGGAATTTTTTTCAAAAAAGTGCATTTTTTTACCACCAAAAAAAAATAAAAATACTATGGAATGTTATAGGAATAATAAATAAATTTACATGTGTGAATGAACAAATATTTACAATATAAAATTCAACAACACACACAAAACATTTTTTGCCACAAAATATAAGAATGACATTTACCAAAAGGAGAGAAGTCCTGTAGGGGCACCCACCTGCTTTTGTCGCTTCGTAGGAGTAGTATGAGCCATCTGGTTCTGTTGTGGCTTCCCTAATACGCGGGCTAGGGAGTTCAGAAGCCTGCAAAGTTAATGGATTGTTTGGATCATGTTGGGCTGCTATTTTCTCTTCGTCTGCCACACCGTCACCATCCCCCCTGTCCTGCTCCACAGCCTTTCCAAGATCTTGCACACACGTGGCAGGGGCAGTCACCACACGCAAGCGACCAAAAGTGGCACCACTTTTGCGAGATGGATTTTGGTTTTGGTTTAACATTTGAGTACTGATCGGTGTCACTGATTTCTTGTGCTGCTGCTGCTGAGTATCAGAATTGCTTCGTGCAGAGGCCATCACAGCATCCCCTTCATAGTCTATCCCCTTATCAGTCACAGGGGCAATTGACTTCTCAGGAACTGGATCAACACCAGCCATTGATACAGCACGGCGCTGAGGAACTTGTTTCTTTGGTGAGCCTAAAAAAAGTGTCATCAATTAATATTCAATAAATTAAAACTTGTGGAAAAAAAAATACATTAATTACAAAGCAACATGAGCCAGAAGTGTGAAACATGGAAAACTTGACAAGTCCATCTGTGTACTTTTTCATTGTAAGAGCGACTAAAATGATGTAGATTTTCAAAGATGAGGCTGAAAAAATATGGGCAACTTTGAGTTTATGTTATGCCCACTTTGTTATCAAAAAGGATTGATTAATCAGTTTCAGATGTAGGGAGGATTATTTTATAACAAATATGTTCTACAAATATATGGGAAGCAGCAAGGATATATTTCAGTTACGGAAAGGAAACTGGAAAAGGGATGTATACCATACATGCCATTGCTCCTCTGCATGCACAAGTGGTTGGGTAATCAGGGGTAATCTTCAATTGATATTTTCTCATGTCACAGAATTAGACACCTGCTTTGAGGGTGTACAAATTAAATATTTTGACATTGTAATCTGAAACACAGCCAATTTTTCATTTTTGTAAAATTTTGCATGTAGGATGTCCATTCAACTTATTCTGTATTGCTTGTAACATGAGAGTTAAACTTAAATTCTATAATATTTACTTATAAAGAGTTATATTTTAGAGATTTGAATGGTATTTCATTATCGAAAATTGTCTTCTTTAGTTTAGACTTCCTCGTACTGAGAAGTTGATTCATACTGTGAACCTGATTATTTACTAAATTTAATTAAAATTATTTTACTTAATTTTGATGTCTGATCTTTCAGATTATTTTGATATTTAAATTTTAGCTGTATAAGAACTAGTGGACATAAACAATTAATGGTGAACTGGCAACCAATTATATAAGAAACGGTGCATTAAAAGCTTTGTGTATGACATTTCCAGTTCATCTTCTGATAATTTGTTTTGTTTTTCATATATTTTTAATTAGACAAATATCTAAGTAATCAAAGGTGACTATACTTAATATTATCCTCAAGAAAAATCCAAAGCCAGATCTAAAGCACATTTTTTGTGGCAGAAAAAATTGTTCACATCACCAGTAAATATTTCCTGGCCATTTAAACATGAAGCATGAACATTTTCTCATTTGATCTTCACAGAGTAATGCTAAAAAGCAAACTAAACTGGCACATACCCTGGTGGACATTGAGATCAGCTGTCTGATTGGAAGGTTGAGTAGCAGCAAGAGTAGCATTGCAGTTCTTGTCAATAACAAGTTTATCACGTTCCCTATTGGTATCTGTTACCAAAGGAGATGTCATATCTTGATGCAAATTATGTCGCCGCCTTCGACATACTGCCTCATAGTCCAACTGTGCCTAGGAATAAGAACAATTGATGAATTAATAGTTCAAAAGAAAATAACTGTATTTCTGTTTTATATTCCACAATTATTTTCTGAGATCAGAAATGATAAAGAACAGATAACGTTCTTCAATGACATTTGAACTGACAGGCTAGCACACACATTCTATGCTCCTTCATAAAAGCTATACGAAAAAGAGAAATTCATTTACCATATTATCATTTCTTTCCTCACCTCCAATTCACGTCTATTATCAGGTTCAATGTTTTCTTGGTTATTATCCAGACTAGTGATAAGATTATCTTCAAGCATATTATCTGTTATTCGTGTTGCCCCCAAAGCTGGTCTTGTAAGAATGGCAGGTGTTGTTGTTGGTACACTTGGAATGGCATTGTCAGGCACAGCTACCTTTTCCCAATCATAAGGATCCGATTCTTTAACTCCACGGCGCTTCATACACCGTTCGAACAGCCCTATGAGCATCTGCAGTGAAAAATTACATTACAGTTCAGTCTTGCTTAATTTTCTCCAAAAGAAACACAACAAAACTCATTATTTCACATATTTTTTATTACTTACAATCTTCAACTTAATTGAAATTTACATGCTACTTTATATTCAATTCAATATTAGTACATTACTTTTCATTCTTATGTAACAATACAGGTACTCACAGCATAATCAGGCTTGTCTGCATATTCCAAGGATTGTATATGGTCAAGAAACTGGCGTAAATCAGATGGTAAATGTTTGAGTAAGAGTCTGTGATCATACTTTTCCTTCATTAACCCTACCTGCCATACATCAAAAGTAATAATGAATATGAAGTCTTAATATTTCGTAGCACACTCCTTTGTTTTCAGAAGATAAATTTAAAAACAATTTACTCCCAACTTGCACAACCTAATCACATGGGAATACAAAGACTGAAAATACACACCTGTTCTTTATCCTTTATTTTTCTCCATGGAAGTTGTCCGTTAACAAATTCCACAAGCATATAAAAAAGAGACCATAGATCATCATGTCTTCCCATTTCCTATTACAGAAGAAAACCTTTTAAATAAATGAAGAGTTCCTCTATACTTTTGCACTTGAGCACACTATAATCACAGATTTATCTAAAACCTAATGGAAGAGTTTCTATAACTAGTATTTAAGATTCCTTAATTAGTATACTTTATGCTGATCTGATCTAAACTGTTTAATGATGCTCATGCTCAGCAACTGAAATTTCCAGTAATTTATCATCAAGATGACATTTTAATGTTTAATGGACTCTGTTAATTCAAAATTATTGCCAATTTTATTGATTCATTCAAAGTAAAGGTTGATCTTTTTGAAATTATTCTTTAAATCAGTGTCAAAAATTTATGTTCACTTTGAAATATCTATGACTAAATTTTAATAATTTGAATTCTGTGAGTTTGAAAGGAAATACTGAAACCTGAATTCTAAGAAAGTACCAAATTGTATTTTAAATGAAAATAACAGGAATTCAATGTCTGGAAAAAATTCAACAATGTCAGAGAAAAAAAGCTTAATCAACTTAAAAACTATTGTGATCATAGCACACTTAAAACAGGAAATCAAAGCAAGGAGAATTTTGCACATTAACTCTGAAGAAATATGCTTAAGTGGTTCAAGAAATGAATAGAAGTTGTATCTTAAGAGAACAATATCTCTCTTACTCTAATGTAGTATTTATCTTAATATAGTATCATTATAGAATTACGAGTCTTTCAAAAACTAAAGTAAAAAACTCTTTTGAGTTATCTTTTTACCTCTAAAAAAGCAATGAAATGTGGCAGTTACTAAAAGTTAATGTTTACTAATTAATTAATAACAATACTAATTACTCCAATTAACTGTGTTTATTAATTTAATATTCATTTTCAACTTAATTTTAAAAAAAACATTATTTAAGAGTAGCTGACATTTTTTGTTGTTCCCATCGAAGTTTGAATTAAAAAACATCCAATGTATAAAAAACAAAATTTACAAATATTCATAAGAATTATGTAATCAATTTCCTTATACAAGGAAATAGCAGTTTGTTTCTTATAGAAGAAGGCCTTCCTACCTTATTCTTGTGAGCGTTGATGGAAGCATAGCGCACTGTGCCTCTGAAGCCCGCAGCTGCTCGAGGAGCACGCACCTCTCCTGTAGCTGTCGTGTACTGGCGAGCCAGTCCGAAGTCCAGCATATACACTTTGCGACAGTTATGTGGCAGTCGACCGACTGAGAAGTTGGACTGCAAATCAAGTTCGGTGAGTAACTATTTCAACTTATTTTCTGAAAAAACAAAAGGTACAAATGCAGCAAGCTCACTTACAGGTTTTATATCACGATGTAGGAAGCCCACTTGATGAATGCTATCAATGGCTTTCAGTATTTGAAGTCCTAAGCGCAGAGTGGTTGAGAGAGAAAATGCTCCTCGAGGCTGGGCCCGCCTCAGCTCTGCTAAATTTTTTCCTTGTAACTGCATAACCACATAGTTAAATCTATCATTACGTCCACATCCAATAAAACGACAAACATGTTCTTTTCCTGGAGAAAAGATAAAATTGCTTAATCAAGAGCAGATACTCAAGAATAAATAATCTAATAACCATACGCACACACATAGCAAAGATAAATAGTGGTGCAAATTACATTATAAAATTTTATTTGATGATTGGAGCAATCTGTTGGTTATGAGCGGAGTGTGATGTTCACCTGTTCTACCCCCCCTAACCAAATGTTACACTGACCTAACAAGCAAACAGTTGACAAAGCTAGTAATGATGAAGTGCTTGAAGTAAACGAAATAAGACAGATTCTTGCCAATTCATTTATTCTAGAAGTAGCACACAATTCAACAATGTTTGTGTGGACCCCAGTTGTAGGCTCTACAAAGTGAAGGAAATGGTTCACTGCCACAATACTAAAATATCGCACAATAAAAAAAAAAAGGTTTAAGTGTGGCGATCACTTGGAACTGTCTCCCTCCACGACATCCCCACTTGGTTTTCTGGCATGAAAATATTCCAAAGGAATAATTTGCAGTTCGAACAGTGAGTCTTACTTACAGAAAGGGCAATGCATTTCCATTGGGACAAGGTTTAGTTTCACCCATGGTGGTTATTTCCACCATGGTTTCACCCTACAGCAGAGTCGAGACAATTGCCCATTCCTGCATTAAATTGAACCATAGCTTTGTCAAAACTCAAATATGCACAAACCGGAAAGTAAAACCAGAATGTTAAAACAGCGAGTGCATTCCACGATTGATATCCAAAGTATTTGACAAGTAGTGGGGAGAATTGGACATGTGAATGCTGCACTCCACTCATAACCAGCAGATCACTAGAATACACTAATGATTTCCACACAATAAAGCAATTTCCTTCAACAATTAACCTGAACAAAAATGCACATTGAAGTTTACCAAGCTAATAAGGAAATCTATTCAAAAGGCAGAAATAACAATCTTTTTTTAAACTGCCTTTAACATTTCTGCCTGAACTATACCTAAGAAGTTTCCCCTTATATAAGTGGATTGTTGAGTTAATTTCAATTGCCAAATGAAGATAAAAATGTATATTAAGACAACAAATGAGATAACACTCAGTAGAAAGCAGCAAATACCCACAAAATGTTTACATATTGCTGGAACAGTACTTTCGAACCATATAAAAGTTATTGCAAATTTTTCTTTTGAATTATTCTAAAAAATACAAACTCTTTAGAAAATATGTAGCCTAATTAAATAATGTGATATATATTTCATTGATTTACCCTGATTACCCCAATGTTTTATATTCTTAAACCACTCCTAAAAAATCAAATGAAATTTGCCATCAGACCATTAAAAACAATGGTGAATATGTAAATATAAAATGCTATATCAAGCCATTGAATACTGATGTAGGGAAGAAATTAAATTGTCTCTATTGCTTTGAAATTAAAAAACACAAAGAATGAGACATGACGAATACGTTTTAGAAAAGACTGAATAGCATTGAATAGCATCCTTTTTGGGGAGAGCTAAAACATGAAAATTTATGATGGGCAGTTTTTAAGAAAAAAAATTACATTTTTCAAACACATGAGAATGTTTAATTCTTAAGAAACTATTCCACAGGACAACAAATCAACAACCCTCATTTGAAAATCCTCTTATTAAAAGGGGAAAAAGTATTATTCCATGTGTATGTTGTGTACAACCTTGTAGTTTCTTCAAAACTGCAACTTCCATCTTAAGAACTTGCTTTGGTTGTCTTGCTGACTCCACTTTGAGAGCCACTTGCTCTTTGGTAACCAAGTCCAGGCCTTCATAGATCTCTCCAAAGCCACCTCCTCCAATTTTGCGAACCTTTTCACACAAAATACTTATTGTAACAAACAAATTTCTGAAAATGAAAGTCGCATGCATTCACATGAAGTGCAGCTTAGCATCCAAATACTCACCACTTTCCAGCGTTCCTTGACCACATGGCCTGGCTGAAGCAGGTCTTCACTTGTCATTGTGATGTTATTGTTTTGGTCTGTGGACTCGTCCCCTACATGGTGCAGTGGCCTGTCTTGTTTCCTACACAAAAAAAACAACAACAAAAGTATGAAAGTAACGAGTGATTTTACTTTGCACACCTTCACGGTCAAGAGGCTGGAATAAAAGATGCTAACAAATAGTTTTAAGAATGCTATTTTTAAACATCCATATGTAAGCACAGGGACTTTATATTTTACTATTTCTTTTCTATAAAACTCAATAACACCCTTTGATTATCACTAAATACATTCTTCACTAAGAATATTTGAATGATAATTGCACCACAAACAAAGTATTCTTCTAGAAGTGGTAGAACAATCATAAAAGAATCTAATCTAACCTCTGCCCACGGAGTAAGCATTGCTCCAAAGATTCAACCAACACTGGCTCCCTAAAATTAGGTTAGTGATTGGGAAGAAGGCCAACAAGCTAACTATTATGCCATGTGACGACACAGTTAACCTCATGAACATCAAATTAACAATTGTGCATGTAGAAATTGAGAACAGAAGCTGTTTTAAGCTAGTACACAAGTAATCACTGAACAACAACCACTAAGTTTCTGAAGATTAAGAAGCAAAGGGATGCTGCTTCATTACCTAATCATCATCAAATGAGACTAACTGATAAGTGCCAACACCACAAACATGACAATATGTGAAAACCGTTTTAATATTGTGCAAGAAGCCACTAAAACAACTTTGTGGAAGTATAAGTATAACCAACTGAATTTATCCACTCAATCTGCTTACACTAAATTCCATTAACAATTCAGCATTGAATATTGATTCTAAAGATCAATATCCAGGCAATACGAATCCATCGTCTGCAGGTGCTCTTTTTGTTCTTGCAAATTTCTCGAGGCTGCTATGTTACGCAGCGTTTTTCAAGGTGATCTTTTCGTTGTCACGAATTGTACGCGCTTCCAAAGAACTAACTGCATCAAACCATTATTTCTGTTTTACAATCGTCAATAGGGGTACAGAAGACGACAAAAACGGGATACATTTAGCTACTCCACAATGCATCTTTTTGCCCGCGTCGAGTCGGTCGCGGTGGAGTTGCAGACTGTCACTCCAGCGCGATCAGGAGGTCGGGCGGACGGATGGCACGTGCTTCGCATGGAAGCTGACGAACCGTGACGCGGAGGGGCTGGACAAGGAGAGGGGACGAGTCGCCTCCCGCGGCACATTCGACTTCGCGGCATAATGAACGGCGAGTGGGTTGGGCAGCACCGCGCCGGGCGGGCGCGTCACGCGAGGAAATCGAGCAGCCACATGCATACATCTCTTCTCGCAAGGTAGGGTGACACACCCCACACCAACCGATCACGGAACGAAAGCGACAATCAAACACGTGCAACCTCACTTTCTAATCAAACAATTTTCTTATCACCATTTAACACATTTTATCCCGCACACATTCCAGAGATGATTTTTTTAAAAGGATTTTCACGACTAGTTTATTCAATAAAATCTTCCTTAGGGTGGAAAAGAACGGCATAGGTGACATCGTGAGTTTTTCCAAGAGTAATTTGAAGCGCTTGAGACGCTGCCAAGAGAAAATAAGGCAACAACCTCCCAAGTTATATAACTAAGGCGTGTGTCTCGAACTTACTGCTATGCACATAAAAAGTTTACCGTCCATCAAATACCGCCAAACACTTATTTTAATAAATACTAACGTATGTAGATTTTGCATGTTTCTTATTCTAGAGGCACGTCCTAGGAACAACTAAAGCGCGTGAAGTAATGTAATAATATTACTAGGTCAGGCTCATATAAAATGAATATATCAATGATTTGTCTAGAAATAGTTGGATAAAACGTATATACTATTAACGCTGATCAAAAGCACTAATACAAAAGAAAATAGCAGCGTAATGAAATTACAAGTATATGAATTGTCAAATGTCCTTAATAACACAAGACTAAATGCATTCTTATTGCAATTGCCACTGTGCTGTGTATCCATCAAAATAAAATGAAAAAGTAAGTGGTTACAGAGAACCAATTAGGATTTGGCCACTTGGCACACGACACTCCGTCTAGAAGTACACGTCGGGCCCGGTGCCAGTCGAATCAGGACGCGTATTACATTTGGAATATCAGCAAAATATTTTGGAACTGCAGCGTACCAGAAATTCATTTAGAAATAAACATTTAAAGCACTAGAATACTTGAAATATGTTCACTATGTACAGCATATGATGAACTCCCTTTTGCCAGCTTGAGCAACTACACATGTGCAGAAGCAAAGCGATTAGCTTTTCTAGTAATATAAACATAAAATACTTTATTTAGATATGCAAATTATACTTAAATTTTTCAACGTATATACACGTTTAGGAAATCCAAAGTACTGCAAATATGCTTACCGCAACCACTTAAATACGAAATCAATAAAGAATATAGAGATTTTCTAAATTATATTTCACATTTTGTTTGGTAATTAGATGATTACCACGCCCAAGGTAAAACCCAAAACCTGACCGTTCGATATTGTCCCCTGCTGTCTAGACATCCCCGCTGCGCTCAGCAGTCAGGGGGGATGCGTATAAGCAGGGGTAACCAAGGCATGGCTGAGAACTTACCACTGAAGTACGGTTCGTATTAGATATCCCATTACCTTCAATGATGTACTCGTATCAGAAACCAAATTATTTCCAAATCCTCAAGGCAAAATACATTAACACACGGCGCCTTTTTACTACCCACACAAATATGCCTGGAGTACCGAAGAGCTACAAGCAATGCAGCTAAAATGAACGACAGCACCGTTCGAAGCACAAGACAATATATTCCTGGCTCCTTTACATTATGATATCACTTTATAAAAAATATGCCACACCCCACACTGTTACAAATTCACACATATCATCAAAAACACCACAATTTCTTACCCATTTCACTGACATGGGTCGATACGCCTGCCATTTTGAAGAACGACTGCAAGGATCACGGCATGTTGGAATCCACTGCAGATCAAGGCAAAACCGACAACAAAAATCTCGATTTTTTCGAAAAAAAAAATTCATACAAATATTATTTAAGCTATTTCAGAAATATATGATACAATTTTTCATTTTGTGCTAAAACCCATTGAAATATAATGTGATTCACTCACTACGTTAATATGCTTAGGTTGGCTGTACTGGTCTACGAAGTACATATGGCGCAATCTATCCGCAGCTAGTTTAACTTTTTCAATTCGCGAAGTGTAAAGGGTAGAGAACTGGTAGAGAAATAATGCTGCTGCATTAAGCAGCTTTGTCATTATTTTCTGTTTTATAATGACTCAACACTAATAATTTAGATTTTGTAACAAATACATATAATTGGTGTATTTCAAATATACACCAATTGAATCATTATAGCACGAGGAAAAAAGTACTACGAACTCAGGTACATGTCCGTAAAATGTATATTATTATTACTACAATTAGACAACTTTTTGCGAAAAAAGATTAATTCTTTTTGGTTTTCGTTCCTCGCAACGTCTTTGAAATGAGGGAGTACATTTTTTCTCGTTGCGCTTTTCCACGAGGCACTGGCCGTCGTATTATCGACTGATACGTGGAAAAGCTGTCACGGCAGGGTGACTGCAGCGTCTGGCGTGCCGGAGGCGGCACGCCACTCCGACAGGTGTCCCTGGCCGCTCCACAGCGCACCGCCTTCCAGTCACACCCTGGTGCAGTTGCTGCCCCGGCAGACGAGGCCACTTGCCCGCCGCGCTCCAACTCAAGCAACTCGCAAGGGCGCAAGCACAAACACGGATACACAGGCTCCTTTTTTCTGCAAAACATTCGCTACCAGGATTTATTTTTGCTCGTAGGGCCGGGGGGGGGGGGGAATGGAGCAGGGCGGGGCCGTGCCGGGCGGGGCTGCTGGGAAGGGCGCGGAAGGGCTTGCTGCCCTGAGAAGGGCGAGACAGGTACTGACTGAGCAGCGATGACGGACGGACCCTCGGCACGTAAGCGCTTGCGCAGTGGCTCTCGCTTTCCATCTGCACGTTTTATCGATTTCTTAAGCTCCTCTACGAGTAGAGTCCCTTCGAGGGGAATACTAGGCGTAATAGAACGTGACTGCTGTCAAAATAACTACCGGCATTGCAAATGCAAATCTAGTTCTTCTGGATTCTTCAGAAGGCACAAATTAAAGGAGACTTGCCGAGGCACTGGCCGAGGATTCTTGGACCGAGAGTACCTCGGACATGAAAAAATCCCTCTCTTTATACGGTGTTCATTGGATATAGAACCATAAAAGTTTGGTAAAATGTATTTGTTTTAGTTTAAACTAAAAACCTCTTAATGAGTGGATATATCAATAATTAATGGCATTAAATAAATACTAGGATAAAACTGAAAAAACAATTACCTTAGAAGAAGAATATTTTTTGATAGTGTTTGAAGCAAAGTTACTTGATGCTTCTTGCCTTTCTAGAACGCGGGGAATTTGCGCCAGCGCTATACGTAGAAACAATAGAAAGTCGTTTTCCAGCGTATTATTGTGTTACTTTTTCTGATACTGCCTCTGTTAACTGAGGCTCGGATAATCGCGAATCTACCGTCCATAAGTTTTTTCCTCCAGCCCTAATTGATTAGTCTCCTCTCTGATGTCTCTATTGCAATATTCTATGTGACAGAAAATCGAATGAGATGATATGAGATGGTGTGGGAGAATAGCATCCTTTATTAATTATTATTTCTCACATGTTTCTTATCTATTTAGAGGAAGTATTATAACACTGCGGGCAAAACAGGCGATTTTTCGACAGAAAAACTAGTGTAGTTGGACTCTGATATCAAGAAGTGGATAAATCTTGTTCTTGTACGTAGTAAATTACTTCTTCTAGCACGTTTACTCAGAATTCACGTTTTTGAAAGTCCTTAATTGATACCGAAATATTGGTTGATGGCAAAGGTCTGTCTGTGATCGACTCTTACGCCTAAACCGTTGAGAAGATTTTCTCCAAAATCGATGTTCCCCGATTGATCTAGCCAAACCCCAGGCCCTACGAGTTTGAAAAAAAAATAATTTTTTTTTTTTGCTTTTCGGAGAACGTAACTTGAAGCCTCACTATGCTCAAAGATCTAAAAAATAGCTTCTGATTAAACTTTTTTCCTCAGGTAGAGCAAAGAACATTTTAAAAAAACCCTACAGATCATTCGTTTCTGTTAAACTCTCTCAATTTTCAAAAATTGCCATTTTTTTCAAAAATCAAGTCCACATTTTTCATCGGCGTCTTCCTACAGTTACAATATTCAAGATAGATTTTTTCCTCGATAAAACATGTTCTTCAAATAATCAGATCTTTGAATAATATTATGCACAATTTTTCGAAAATGTGAGTATTTTCTCCCGATTTTGCATGAAATACCGGCAAATTTTAAAAAATATATTCAACAAATATTTTCCTCTGATATAGCAAAGGACAAAATGGCGAAGGCTCAAATTTCGGCAAACTTTCTTCTCTGTATTTTCGAAAATTGCAAATAATTAATATTTCAAAAGCATAATACTGATTATGTATATTTTTTCTCAAAGAAATCTTTTCTAAAAAATAGATCTTTAAATAAGGTTGTGGGCAACTTTGTGAAAATACGAGTTTTCGCATAATTTGGGCAAGGATGTACAAAATTAAATGTGTGGGATGTAGCTGTAGAAAAGTTAGAAATGTACATATCCCCTACACGGAAAATAGAAAACACCTAAAACATTGTTTCATATAGTTCAGTATTAAGCCTGGAAGGACTAATAAAATGAGGGAAGTTTACAAACAATACAATCACTATTCACTGTGTCGCTGCGAGCACAGACTTGAACATGTTTCTGAAAAGTAATTGAAATGTTTTATATTTACCAAGATCTGCATGTGTATGTTATAGAGAACTATGCCTAAGAAATCCTGCGGTTCACTTTAACTTAAAAAGTAATGCAACACATATAATTACGTGTAATCACTGAAATATTTTGTGGAAGTACACATTCCAGACGATTGTCGGGCATTGCATTGCCACATCACTAAACTTTGCACTTGGAAACACCGAATATTCGAACTTAAAATATTCGCTACCTTCCATTTGCTAACTCTAACCTTACACTCACACACTCTTGTCATCGGAATCCCGAGGCCTCCTTGAAGTTCGTGACAACGATCCGCCGCTTTGAACAAATGACGGTAGATAAGTGTTCGTTTTATTAATTTTACGATTTTATTAATAATTAATATACTATAAATCAGGTTAATACTCATAATAGCAAGCAAAAAGACATCTGAGGTTCACTTCTTTTCATTTAAAGCAAAAATCACGAAATTCAGTAAAGTAGAACGCTCAAATTATTTTCTAAATAAAACCCTTTAGTGTTTTAAATATAAAGATTTTTGCAATTTTATAAATGTCAAAAGTTTCAATAAAAATAGAAACTATACCATACTTATAAATGTGCCTTCTCCTATTCAAGCAACAAATTTCAAGAAAAAAGTTGCCACCACTTTCCAGAAAATTTTGAACACATCACAGGGGCTTCATTGTAAAGTAGACTCAAAAATTTTAAAAAAATCTTAACTATCTCCGAAATGAAACAACTAGATCTTAATTTGATGTATTTACCAAGCTTAAGCTCAAAGGATTCTAATCTAACAGATTCATGCGCGACACATCCATCTATTCATATACACATCCCGATTTTCGAGCACACAATTGTTGCTCCTCTCCATCAGCACCAATCTTAACCATCTTTAGAACAGCGCTAATACGAGTGTGAAGAGTTAAGCACAAAGAAACTTACACGCGACTTTTACGGCCGAAAATTCGAGATCGTGATGTTCAGGTGATTCCACTATTTTCCCTCCTTTTTACTTTCTCGTACTTACGTAAGAAGAGAAAGTATTGTAATTGTGCGTCGGAAAACACCTTATTTTCGACAAAAAAAAACTCTTATTGCCAGCACTGGTAACGAAAAAGTGGATAAATCCAGTTGATAAATATAGAAAAATTCTAACACATCTCTAATCCATGATTTGTCCGACCTTGATACCAAAATTTGATTGACGGCAAAACGTATGTCCGTCAGTTCGTCAGTGCGTCTGTCCTTCTGTCCGTTCGTCTGTTCGTCCGTCCATCTGTCCGCCCGTCCGTCTCTCCGTTCGTCTGTCTGTCCGTCTGTCAGTTTGTCAGTCTGTCCGTCAGTCTGTCCGTCAGTCTGTTCGTCAGTCTGTTCGTCAGTCTGTCCGTCAGTCTGTCCGTTAGTCTGTCCGTCAGTTTGTCCGTCAGTCTGTCCGTCAGTTTGTCCGTTAGTCTGTCCGTCAGTTTGTCCGTTAGTCTGTCCGTCAGTTTGTCCGTCAGTTTGTCCGTCAGTTTGTCCGCCCGTCCATGCACAACGCTAGCGCATAAACCGTTCAGCCGATGTTCTTCAAAATTGATATTCCCCAATTGTTCTGGCTGATGTCGCGGCCCCTAGATATTGAAACTGATACTTTAACTTTGGGGGTACTTTCCATGAAGCCATTTGGACATTTTAAAAATTTTAAAAAAATTAGCACCGATTTTTTTATTAAATGTTTGTTGTTGAATAGTGCAAAGAACATTTAAGAGAATGGCATAAGTCCCATTTTCATTAAAATCCCGGATTTTTCGAAAATTAGAAAAATTCAAACTTTTTTCGGTGTCTTTCTATAATTGTAATATTGAAGATAGATTTTTTTTCTAAATGAAATCTGTTCCTTAAAGACAAATCTTGAAATAAGGTCATGTTCAACTTGTCAAAAATATAAGTAGTTTTCGTGTAATTTTACCGGAAATATTGGCAATTTTTAATTTTTTTTTCTCAAGAACCGCTCCAAATTTTTTCTTTAAATTTTCATCACATATGAAATAAGAGACGGTAAAAAATATAGTGTTAGTCCCATTTTGGGGTATCGCTCAGTTTTGAGAAAATTGTAAAAAATAAATTTCAAAATTACAAAATAGTACGAAATATATACAGATGCCCCACCAGCTACCGTACAGGTAACGAGAAAAATTGAATGAATGATATGAAAGACTGTAGTTGTAATTCTAATTGTAATCTATGTATTTAAAAAATAAGGTATTCTGCCATGGCTTCGTTTAGAGCTTCTACTAAACCGATTGTAGATTTTTTTCCCTTTAAATGAAAGAATGTGATCCCTAGATGTGTTATCATATATTGTTTGTGTTGATTCACCAACATTTCTGGTGTAAATTAATTTATTAAATCATTCTTTTATTCGTACGTTTATCAATAGTCAATTGTTTTTTTCCAAAGAGTGGCTGCTTCATGGTGGTGCTGCTTGATGCTTTATTTTGATTGTTGAGATTTGTTTACAATTCGTCAAGATTTTGTTTCAGTGTAATAATTGCATTGCGGCGTTGACAGTTTGCATGGATTTCCTTTTGTGGTGTATTTGTAGAGAACATTCGGACAGCGAGTTTTGCTCGGTTGTACTGAAGTAGAGAAGTTGTTCACAGGTTATGTCGAATTCCGAATCCTTGCCAACGCGCCCCAAAAGACGCAAACGTACATTAACAGGACGCAGGGAAAGAGAAAGTCAGCGTAGGTGTCATGATAGTGAGGTCATTTCGTTTTCTGTTGGGTCGTTGTCTATGAAATGTCAGTTTTGTTCTGATTTGTACTTCGTGAGAGAAGTTCTGCAAACCAGTTTACTCTGCGTTGCTTAAATGGGAAAATAAGTTTACCTTCGACCAATATGCCAGAAGAAATCAAACAGTTGCTTATAGGAGATGTTGACACATCAAAAAACGTTAGAAATAATAACCGTCAGTATAATAGTGCTCTTTCTTTTGTGTAATTTGGTGCCGATATTACATTGCCACCTAGTCATGGGCCATACGTGTTCAACATTTTGGGAACTCCACATCACAGAATAACTTCGTTGTACCCTGAAGATCCAAACAATGCAACATATTGTGAACATTAGTCTGGACACAGTATTTTACATTTATCTCAGATCTCACCGTCACATTTTGACGGATTCTCACTAGATTACTATTAAAAAAGAAAATATTAATTCTATTTGTACTTTTTCGCACTTTTACTTTTTACTATATTCGACAATTTCTATTCTCAATGTATTGATATATTTCTTTCAAGCAATCTGCAAAGCTTAATTGAAATGTGCGCAAGAATGCTACAATCTATATTTGAGAAGCTTATTGTTGTTGAATTTCGAGATAGTGGCGGTGATAACATACAGCTATTTTATTTAGTCGAGTTTGTGTTTCCAAATTAACCTTTTAGAAATAATTCGAAACCTATTTGAGAATCCATATTTTTGGTCTGTATTGTGAGGTACAGAACACATATATTTTTTCTGATCGAAAGGTCACTTATCTATGCATATTTCAGTATGTCACCAGCAATACATTCCATATTATAGACTTTCAAAATTTTCATTTTTTAAAATAAAAAATAGGTTCGCTTTTTGGGTAAACATTTTTTGAACTGACAATTAAACAAGGGTTTCGGAAACTTAAGGATTTATTTTTTATTTTTATGCAATAAATACGTTGCTTTGTCTCGGATATTCAACGTTAAAGGGTTCATTTTACTAATTTAAATGTTTATTATATTAGATGAGTCTGTTCACAGACGTTCATAAAAAAATTTGAAATAAATACGTTGAATCACATTATTATAAATATTAAAGTTTTATTTTCCTGCGCTTCGTTTGAGGCGGTGTCAATACATAAAAAAGCTGTAATAAATTAGCTTAATATTACAAATCGTAGAATATTAGTAATTTAATTGTTAACTAGTATTACAGTTATTAATCAACTGTCTTGGATGTACTTTGACTAACCGATAAACAAGTTGAAATCTGAATACAGATGGAAAAAAGCAGTTTTTTTATTGAATATTTTTACATGGATTAGCCTGTGAGATTTTTAGCATATGTTTTAGATACGTGTGAAGAGTTGAAGGAGAAACAAAATGTAGCTAATGCATCATTCGAAAAACAAATTAAACTTATTTGCAACAGGTAAGCTTTATTGTTGATGAGAAAAGCTAAAGATGATGAAAGAAATGTTTCAGAAGTTTTCGTTTTATTCTGTTTTAGTTGATTTATTGAAAGTGAATTTATTGAAAATAGCAGTGAGGAGAATGATTATTGGAAAAGGGAATTGTTGAATGATATATGGAGAAATTAGGTTAGGTACAAAAGAAAATTTTGGGTTTAATTTACATTCGTCGTCTTAAATTTGATTGTTGCATCACTAGGAGGTAATTTTCTAATAAGCCGTTAATTTTGTGCCGATTTGTTTTTTAAAAAAAGCACTAGAATTCTTTCAGAGGGTAATTACGACACAGAGTGTAATTATCAAAATGGCAATAATATACGCGCGCCCGCTGGATCGGTGCGTTAAAACAAATTTGATTACTACTGCTCATACTCAGGAAGTTTTTGTACCTTGTTATATCAGGAGCTTGAGAATGATTATGAGAAAATGATTATGAGAGAATGAGTATGGGAAAAGGGAATTGTTTAATGATATATGGAGAAATTAGGTTAGGTCCAAAAGAAAATGTTGGGTTTCGTTTACATTCGCCGTCTTCAATTTGATTGTTGCATCACTAGGAGGTAGTTTTCTAATAAGCCGTTAATTTTGTGCCGATTTGTTTTAAAAAAAAAACACTAGATTTCTTTCAGAGGGTAATTACGACACAGAGTGTAATTATCAAAATGGCAATAATACACGCGCGCCCGCTGGATCGGTGCGTTAAAACAAATTTGATTATTACTGCGCATACTCAGGAAGTTTTTGTACCTTGTTATATCACGGGCTTTATCATGCTGTGCACGTTCTCCCTACGCCTTCTGAGTGGAGAGGAGCCGGCTGTCGCGTCAAGGTCCCTCTGACAGCTCTGTTTTCCGTCCAGAGAAGGAGATGCCCAAAGACCTGCCAGACTGCGGTCTACAAAAACTGCCAGTCCGTTATAAGTGAGAATTCCGACAATTAAATTCCGTCGATTTTGCAGAATTCACTACATTTCTAGAAGAATTGATTCATCAAATGAGAATTCTTTTTGTATAAAAATCTTGCTTCTATCGCCATTTATTTTTAGGAAATTCGAGCCGGGAACTCGCCTGTTACAATTTCTGCCAAGACCTGATTTCTGTCCCATTTCCCATCATTCTGATTTCCCTCTCTGTGAGTCGTTAGTAATAACTAGACATCGGATGTTTAGGGAAATTTTATTCTAGCGAACGTATTTAAAGGCCGATAATAGATGTACACGAATCATGAAGTTGAAACAAAAGATTTAGGATACAGTGACCACGATGCACAAATTCTTACCATTATAAGAAATGCGATCACTGACACAATAAATAATACACGTATGACTAGATTGTTTACTAAAAGTAAAATTAAATTATTCATAGACTACTTGATGCAGGAGTCATGGGAAGCGGTTTATAATACTGTTGATACAAACGAGAAATATAATTCTTTTTTTTCAACTCTTTCAATTCATTTTAACACTTGCTTTCCTCTTCAAAAACGAAAATTAAATATTTCACGGAAAAGCAATTCTTGGATAACACAAGGGATTAGGACATCTTGTAAAAACAAGCGAATTCTTTCTTTCATTTCTAAACGTCATGACGTATCTCAAGATTTCCTTATCTACTTTAAAAAATACAAAACATTGTTACGAAAAGTCATAAGGCAGGCAAAAATCATGAAAAACGATCAGGATATTTTGAACTCAAATAATAAAACAAAATCAATGTGGAATATAATAAAAAATACTACCAAATCAACTAGAAAACCCGTAGAGAATGTTGTTTTAAAATATAACGATATAAATGTCAACGATCCGGCAACAGTGGCTAGTCTCTTTAACCAATACTTTTCGAGAATTGCTGCCGATCTCACTAAGGGTCTTCAGGCACAAAATTCAAAAACAGACAGTGCACCCAAAATTTTAGACACAATGTTCGTTTCCGAAACTTCTTCCTATGAAATTCTCAAAATAATCGGTAAACTAAAAAATAAATATTCGTCCGGTTTAGATGAATTCCCAGATTCTTTGTTAAAGACTTGTGCGTATGCCATTATACACCCGTTAACTCACATATTTAATGCATCTTTATGCACTGGAACGTTTCCAGATATTTTCAAAACAGCTAAAATTAAGCCGCTCTTCAAAAAAGGCAACAAAAATGAAATTCAAAATTATCGGCCCATCTCTCTTCTATCAGTTTTTTCAAAAATATTAGAGAGACTTTTTTACGTACGAATGGAAACCTTTCTCACTAAACACGACGCGCTTTCAGATTGCCAACATGGATTTAGAAAATCAAAATCAACGGAAACAGCTATATTTTCTTTTCTTAAAGATGTCGCCTCATCATTAGATCAAAACGAGGCACCTATTGGATTATTTTTAGATCTCTCAAAAGCTTTTGACATCATTGATCATGACATTTTACTTTCAAAATTACCTTCATATGGAATCCGTGGTATTGCTCTAGATTGGTTATGTTCGTACCTTAAACAACGATCTCAGAAAGTTGAAATACCTTACTGGAATGATGGAACATTACGTACGCACCTTTCCGACTCTTTGCCCGTTGCATGTGGAGTTCCTCAAGGATCGATTTTAGGCCCTATTCTGTTCCTACTTTACGTAAACGATATGCCCTCGACGATTCGAAACGGAAGAACGGTTCTCTTTGCGGATGATACGAACATCCTTTGCAATAAAGAAACCGTAAATAGTACAATATCAGATGTTTCTAATTGGTTCCGAAATAACAAATTAATAGTAAACGAAAAGAAAACGGTTTTAATGCAGTTTTCCATTTCAAACAAAAAACAATTCTGTGCTCCATTGAAAATGAACAGTGTACCATTGACTCATGTTAATGCAACAAAATTTTTAGGTCTCTCAATTCAGTCAAACCTTAAATGGAACGTCCATTTAAATGAATTGAACACAAAATTAAGTTCATTATGCTACGCGTTCAGAATTCTTGCAAATTCAGTCAGCCTTCATACTGCTCGTTGTGTATACTTCGCGAATGTTCATTCCCGCCTGAGATATGGCATAATATTCTGGGGAAATACATCTTATAGCTCCCAGACTTTTAGATTACAAAAACGAATTGTACGAATAATAACCAAATCCCACCCACGTGATTCTTGTAAGCCTATCTTCATTAATCTAGGAATTCTACCATTACCGTGTCTTTTTATTTACGAATCAGTGGTTTTTGTAAAAAATGACTTGCTTAAGGGCGGGAATATATTTTCAGAAAATGCCGAAGTCTATTACTATAACACTCGACGTAGAAATCATATTCATCAGGTGACAGTATCAACAGCTCATTACAAAAAATTCACATACAATACATGTACATTATTTTACAACACTTTGCCAGATGACATTAAACGATTAAATTCAATAGAAAAGTTTAAATCCCAAGTGAAATCGTTTCTGCTGCATAACTGTTTCTATACAATTAGAGACTATACTGAGCATCACAAGAAAAGTAACATTAATTTTATCAATGATACATAATGCATTAATTACCATTTGGACTGTATAAATGAGTATAAACAACCTGTAACAACTATTGTAACACAGCTTCCGGGTCAATGACCCCCATCTCGATCAGGTTTTTCGTCCAGTTTCCCTGATCCATTGAGCAAATGCTGAGATGGCCCCTTGTTTTGCTTCTGGACATAAATGTAACTTCATTTTCTGTGCACGTCTTCTAGAATTCAGTGGGAAATACAATTATTCAAATTATCGTTTCCACGTTGTCGCGGCAGGAAGTAATAAGAGCCAAAATTTATTGCTTATTTATCCTTGAAAATAGATTTTATTACATGGGAGTTTTTTTGTTTTTTTTCTCCCTTTCAAAATTCAAAATTTATTGCTTATTTATCCTTGAAAATCGATTTTATTACATGGGAGTTTTTTTGTTTTTTTTTCTCCCTTTCAAAATTCAAAATTTATTGCTTATTTATCCTTGAAAATCGATTTTATTACATGGGAGTTTTTTTGTTTGTTTTTTCTCCCTTTCAAAATTCAAAACTTAAGTAGTATATGATTTAGTGTAGGGATCACAGAATTTTGAAAATGTGCACACAATTCACTTTTCCCCATAGCCCGTCATACGCAGTTTTTAACTGTTTTTTGACGTAAATAAATAAATAAATAAATAAATAAATAAATGACAAATGATGACATATGACGAAGTTTTATTATGCTTATTTTTGCTTTTTTTTGTATAAATGCCATTTTTAGGACTTTTTTGCCTTTTATGTGTTATTTTTATATACAATGCAAAGACATTGGAAAATCTGCCATGGTCCAACTTGACCATTCATTACGAAATCTTCAATTTACGTCTTGGTATTTTAAAATACAAGAGAATTCCTAAAAGTATACCAACTGATTTTTCTCCATTTCGCTTTTTCACAAATACTAGCCATGTTCTAAGAACATGGTCGATACTCCGAGGGCACCAAAATTTTAAGTGGAAATAAATGTAAATTCCCTGTAGGTTTCAGTGTTGCTAGTGTTGAACTTCTAAAATATATGCCAGTCACATCATTAGATTTTGAGAGATCCTTCTCCGCATTCAAACTGATTTTGTCTCCTAATCATCGCAAATCTGAAATTGTGATCCTTGAAAAGTTACTGGTAATATGCAAATATGACTGGTTAATGCAAACTATTAGGAATAAAATGTAGAAGAGATGTAAATATGCAAATCTAGTTTTACATTAAAATGTATGAACTTGCTTTGTGCATTTAAGTTTACAAATAATATAGACAAAAATTACAATTTTATTTTATTGTGTATGTAACTTATGATAGTGCCTTTTTTCTCCTTATTCTTGCATTTTTCAGTGCCTTTTTAAGCGCCTAAAAGACAATTTTTTAGTGCCTAAACATCCGATGTCTAGTAATAACTATTGTGACTTATAGACATAGACATTCACAATAAAATTTAAATGTTCGACGGTGGGGTAAAAAAGTGAGCCATACATAAATTGGGAATGTAAAGGACCTTCAGATGCGCCTCTGGAAAATGTACGACTCCTTTTTTAAAAATATTTTATTGATTTTGTTGGTTGTACATAGGTCAGTTTTAGTCTAAACTTTACATATGTTTGATAGGTTTACATACAAACTTATATTTAACTTATTTCTAAAACTTTAATCTAATATAAGGTTAAAGATGCCCTATTGGGTTCTCTATTCTGGTTCGAATTCGGAGAAGGTTTTTAGGAATATATTGTAGGGATATCTGTTTTTTATTCTGGTATGGTTCGGGATTTTTGCGAGTCTAAAGGTTGCAAGGGAAGGGATTTGAGGTAAATAATAAAAGTTGGTGGCTAAGTATGTGATGTGATGTTCAATGAGTTCTAAGTTGAGTTCTTTATGAAGCTGATGATTAGTGACAAACCACGGTGCAATGATTGTTGTTCTGAGAAATTGGTTCTGAATGATTTGTAATTTTTTTTAGATTGTTTTTTGCGGAATTTATCCAGATGGGACAAGGTTCGACTCCTAAACGTGTTACAACACATTCCATGGGGGTTTCATGGTATGGTATGGTATGGGATGGGATGGGATGGGATGGAATGAAGTAGAGTGGATAAGAGAGGAGTGAGGTGGGCTGGGGTGGGGTGGAGTGGAGTGGAGTGAAGAGGAGAAGAGAGGGGAGGGGAGGAGAGAAGAGGAGAGGAGTGGAGTGGAGTGAAAAGGGATGGAGTGGAGAAGGGTGGGTTGAACGGGATGGGATGGGATGAGATGGGATGGGATGGGATGGGATGGGATGGGATGGGATGGGATGGGATGGGATGGGAGGGGATGGGATGGGATGGGATAGGATGGAGTGGAATGGAGTGAAGTGGAGTGGAGTGGGGTGGGTTGAATGGGATTGGATTGGATGGTATGGTATGGTATGGTATGGTATGGTGTGGGATGGGATGGGATGGGATGGGATGGAGTGGAGTGGAGTCGAGTGGTCGTTGGTGCTCGTCGGGGTTTCCTTGGCGCCCGTTGCGCGCCGGTGGGCGCTGCTCCGCGCCAGCTGTTATTTTCGGCGCCGGCCTCGCCCCTGCTCTGCCCACGAGGAAGTCGCCATTCGAGGGGGTCACTTCCCTCCGGGGCGGAACAAGCAACACATTCGGGAGATTTTCGGGCCGTTGCATTGGAACGAGCCGAAAACGGGGGCCCGGTCCTTTTGGTTCATAGGAGATTTTATGAAGACTCGTTTGAACACTCGTAATTCAATACATTGTTGAGCAAACAGTTAAATGAGCGATTGATTGATTACTGATTCCAGGCATGTCAACTACTGAGGTTATTCCCGTAAGTGAGTTCGTGCTTTTTCATCGGGAGGTGGCGGTGATCTTCCACCACTGGATGGCGAGATCCGGTGCCGACCTACCGCCGACTAGCGGGGTTTTCCGAAGCAGGTATCTCCCACCAGTGGGGCACCGCCCTAGGTGGGACAAGTTCTAATTCCCCAACTGGTCTCCCGGCATGTGTGATAGTGTAGTGCATGTTAGTGTAAGTGTGTGTGTGTAAGGGGAGAGGATAGGACAAGGAAGAGGATGGAAAGATCGCGCGCGGGCCGTCGTCCGTTTGTTATGGTACTGCTCCGGCATTCGCCTGATGTTCATTGAAGAAACCACGAAAAATTACCGATCAGAGCAGCCGGCCGCTACAATTCTCCTGCAGACACCGACTGAATCCGACCTAGCTCACAAGCTAGTGTCAAAAATCCTGTTACAGTCGGGACTCCAACCTAGGACCTCCCGGTCACAGGCACTGCAGTGACATCGGATGATGCACTAATCCACCGCTCTAGGTTTAAGTTAGCGAGTGTTTCGAGACGCGAGCGGGGGCATGAACGGGGGTGAAAGGGGAAGAGTAGGCACGAGCGGAAGAGAAACGGGGCGAAGGCGCGGGCGTGAGTGCGTGCGGGAGTGCGAGTGGGGGCGCGGGTGGGGGCACGGGCGGGAGTGCGGGCGGGTGCCGGTGGGGGTGCGGGCCGGTATGCGGTAGGAAGCGCCAGGGGAGCGGGTGGGAGTGCGGGCGGGAGTGCGGGCGGGAGTGCGGCCGGCGGCGCGGGCGGGGGCGCGGGCGGGGCCTTGGGCGGGAGTGTGGGCGGGGGTTAGGGAGCGGGCGCGGTCGGGATTGTGGGCGAGGATGCGGGTGGGAGAGCGGGCGGGAGAGCGGGCGGGAGTGTGGACGGAGGTGCTGGTGGGGGCGCGGGTGGGGTGGGGGGGCGGGCGGCAGTGCGGGCGGGGGTGCGGGTGGGGGCGTGGGCGGGAGCGCGGGCGGGTCCGCGGGCGGGAGTGTGGGCGGTAGTGCTGGTGAGGGCGCGGGTGGGGAGGGCGGGCGGCAGTGCGGGCGGGTGTGGGCGGGGGTGCGGAAGGATGTGCGGGCGGGAGTATGGCCGGGAGTGCGGGTGTAGGCGCGGGTAGGGGCATGGGCGGGGGCGCGGGCGAGGGCGCAAGTTCGGTGTAGCGGCGGTCGCCTGGCCAGGCGGTGGCGGCCGATGTGGTGTGGGCGTAGGCGTGGGTGGGGCGAGGCGGGAGCTGATAACGGGTGCGTAAATGAGGCAGCGGCTCTGGCGGCGCGCCCGCGCGGGCTCCTCCTCCTCCCCGCCCTCCCCCTCTGACAGCCCACCACCCGCAAGATCAAGGGCGGCGGCGGCCCACGCCATCGCTCCGGCTCTCAGCGATTCATTGGCTTCAAAATGTTGCGTCAACATTTCAAAATATGTGAGCAATTTGATTGGGATTGTTTGCCGCAGCGTCTGCTTCCTACGTCAGCGGCACATACGAAAATTTGTTTAATTCTTATAATTTTAACACGTTAAAGTGACTTTTCGTTCCTCGTGCGGCATATCCAACATCGCAAACCTGTGCTGTCTTGTTGGGTTGCTTCGTCACTGGAGAACGGAATTTATTATAATAAAAGAAGATATATATATATATATATATATATATATATATATATATATATATATATATATTCCAAAATATGTAAGGAAAATACAAAATATGTAAAATAAATATTCATTATAGTGTTTACAATTGCTCTGTAAAAGCATTTTCTAAGTACAGAACTTCGCTGATTTGATCTTAATATATATTCGGAGCAGCTGGAAGTGAGGTGGAATGGTGTGAGAGGGGGCGGGGTGGAATGTAGTGGAGTGGGGTGTGGTGAAGTGTGGGGTGGTGGAATGGACTGAGGTGGAGTGGGGTGGTATGGTATGGTATGGTATGGGATGGGATGGAGTGGAGTGGAGAGGGGAGGGGAGGGGAGTGAAGGGGAGGAGGGGAGAGGAGAGGAGGGAGTGAAGAGGGGTGGAGTGGGGTAGGGTGGGGTGGGTTGAATGGGATGGGATAGGATAGGATGGTATGGAATGGTATGGTATGGTATGGAATGGGATGGGATGGAGGGGAGTGCAATGGAGTGGAGAGGAGAGGAGAGGTGAAGAGAGCAGAGGAGGGGAGAGGAGTGGAGTAGAGTGAAAAGGAGTGGAGTGGGGTGGGGTGGAGTGGGTTGAATGGGATGGAATGCGATAGGATAGGATGGGATGGGAGGACGGGACGGACGGGACGGGACGGGGACGGACGGACGGGACGGGACGGACGGACGGGACGGACGGACGGGACGGAGGATCGGACGGACGGACGGGATCGGACGGACGGACGGACTGACGGACGGGACGGACGGACGGACGGACGGACGGACGGACGGACGGGACGGACGGGACGGGACGGACGGACGGACGGACGGACGGACGGGACGGGACGGGACGGGACGGGACGGGACGGGACGGGACGGGACGGGACGGGACGGGACGGGACGGGACGGGACGGGACGGGACGGGACGCGTAGGGACGGGACGGGTCGGTGTTGAGTCGCGCGTGTGCCGTTGCGCAACGCAGGTTAAATGCAGCTGTACGTGTGGGCGTGTAGGCGTGTGGGCGTGGGCGTGGGCGTGGGCGTGCTGCGGTGGCCGCGCGGGCGGTTGTCGACCGCTTTTTGCTGCGCTGGCAGAAGCAGCTGCGCCTTCTGAACGGCGGCGCACCAGCGGAAGGAAGCAATCCGTTTCACTTGCGGAGGCAATATCCTTCTCTGCGGGTGACATTGCACACGCGGTGGGCCTGCTTGCGGTTTCCGCAACTGCCAACTTCGAAATTCGTATTAAACATTAAGGAACAGATTACCATTCATTATCTGACACTATTTCCATCAGGCTTTTAACAACAACACTATTGAAATTTTAATTATCAAAATGCATGCACTAAGCGAGAGTTCTTATATTTTTAATTTTAGCGTAATACACACTAGCGAAACCGTGTTATATCTCGATAATGATTTGCATTGTGTTGATGGAAAGGCCGTTCATTTGCCTTTCCAACGATCGAGGATGGGACAGTCAGGAGCCTGCACATGCACGGTGTTGGGAGAGGAACTCCAAAACTTCGCCTTCTCTCGAAAGATTTGTGGCCCGTTCCCTACCCGCCCTCATCAGCATCCCTCCTTCCTCCTCTCTTCCGCTGCACAGCAACTGTGACCTCATTGTCGTGTCGTTGACGTTCCCCAGTGCCTACGTCATCGCCTTTGCTCCCGCCACCTGCTTTATCTCATATCGTCGCCTCCATTCTGGCAACATTCTTCTCCTCTCTCCTCTTCTCTTCGCTTCACTTCCCTTTCCTTTCAAGCCTACAAACTACCGGGAGAACCACAAGATCCAGCTGCGTTGCCCGAAGAAAGTTCATGAGGCACGGCTCTCCCATGGAAACCCTAACAGGCAGGTTCTTTAACACACGTAACAAATCTCATTAAGAAATACTTGTAATACGTACGATTCTTAGAAGAAGATAATTCTTCTAATAGGCAATCGAAAGCACGAAGGAGTCGCTCGTCAATAACTACAGCAATAGAAATTCTCACGAATTTCCTTTTCGGATAATTAAAGAATATTAAAGAACTCTGAAAAGACCTAGATCTTAGAAAACCAGTAAGTTCTTAGTCAATCCAATAAGGTTTGATGATTTCATAAAGATGATTAGTATCAGAAGTAATTGATAGCTAGACAATCTCATGCACGAAAAGAATCAAGACAATCAAGAGTTCATTGGGTAAAAGTCCAAAAAAAGATAAAATATACATTTTTACTTCGTTTTTAAGCAACTCTTAATAATCTACATATTAATTTTTCCGTACCGTAATCATTTACAGCAGTCACAGAAGGACAGAACTAAAACGATTGTACTGACATACGACAACACAATATCAATAACAAATCAGAGGGTTATAAAATTCGGGAAAGTAACATTATTCCTAGAGTCGGTGACGTAATCGAACAGCGCCCTCGTCAATTTCTACTGTAGCAGCTTAAGCTAACTCCGTTGTGTTCGGTTTTCGAATGGATTATTTTGTTGTTTCCTCTCGTGGCTGCCTCAGTGTGCTGCGGTGTGGGTCTATGGCCTACCTCCTCTCGGAGCGTCGCCGTGCCTTTTACACTGAGCAGGCGTCGGGCACTCATTCAGAATTAAACATCAATACAATAATAAACCAAACAGCACAAATATCACACCACTTCTACCAAAACCTAACAGACATACTAGCAGCATCCCATTACAAACTACCGAAAAAATCCAACCCACACTCGAATAAAAAAATAGATTTCCTTTTGAAGCTTTTCTCAAACTTTTAGCCAACCACGATTCTTAACACCGAGGTTCTCCCCTAGAGTATCCTCTCCAATGAATTGTTTAGGTTAGCTGAGATATTTTAACTAGAATAAGTCTGAAAATACATCTGTAAAGTAATTGTACTGAACGATGTAAACCTTCCAAACTGAATAAATGTGTTAAAAAAAAGAAAGAAAGGCGTCGGGCATTTCCGCAATGCTGAGAGGGAGACGGCCCGTCGCGCCGGGAGGCGGAACGAGGTTAACGCGGGCGCAGTGACTCATAAGCAGCCCTGGGACTTGGCGCAACTGAAGCAATTGGCCGTGCGTTCGTTGACCATTGCGCTGGGAGGAGAGCGCCAAGCACATCACAAGCTGCCGGAAGAGCTTTGCCACGCCCTCGCGGCGCTAATTTGCGCCGCACGAGGAAGCGAAGCGAGTCTCCCGCCCACCGCAGCTTCTCAACCGGAGACTTGTCTCGCCTCACGTGACTCACTCTCCTTGTTTGCTTTGTGGAATAAGTAGTGAAAATATTTCCCTCTCAGCGCCAAATCAAACTGGCACAGACTTTCTCGTAGTAAAGTTTTCTAATTTCCTTGGTGTGCACTGGCTTTATGGTCTTGCCTCATCCTCATTCCAGCTGCCATCTATCGTCGCCGAAAGATAATTTTTTTGACATTTTCACAACTTTTCACGTTCTTAATAGTGCAACCGAAATATTACTTCAAGAATATTAAAGAAGCGAAAAAACTCGTCCTAAATAGAAATTTTCATTGAAAAATTTGAAGCCGTTTTTTTAAGAAAATGGCGATTAAGCATTACTGTAAATGCGAAATTTGAAGCTATTTTCAAAAGGACTTCATTTGAACTCAATTTCAGCACCTCCACTCACAAATGTAATAATGTCTACAAATCTATGGAAATGTGCATGTTAACGGCGTGAGAGATAATTAAAAAAATACATTTGTGTAATATTTGAAAAAACGAAAGAATACACCAAAAATGAACTTTACGTCATATTAAACAGTGCCATTACCACTATCCGTTGCAAAAGTTTGAAGAAAAAAATTGGAGCCATTTTTGAGAAAATGACACTTGAGCGTTCCTGAAAATGCAGAATTTTGAGCTCATTTTCACAGAAAACTGTTGTATTGTGAAAAACTTTATTTGACATTATTTAAAGCACCTTTACCCATAAATATAATGCTATGAAGCAGTGCCAGATTACCCAACAGGCTGAGTAGGCTGCAGCCTGGGGCGCGCAATTTTTGGGAGCGGGCGAATTTCAGCGGATGCCGAATTTCATAAGGAGAACTTTTGAATGTTTTATAGAACTATTTCTTTCCATATTTGTATCGAAAGAAACTGTTAATTAACCAAATAGTTTCAAACGACCCAGTACAGTGGAACATTGACGATGGTTGTAGTGAAATGGTGACCAAGATGGATTTTACCTTTTAGTTATGAAGGGAAAACAGTTTTCCCCGAGGCGGGACTCGAACCCGCGACCATTCGGTCCGAGTAAATAAATATTGTTAAAAACTGAATCATAGTTGTTCAACCATGCCAGACCTTCAAATTCTATAATAGAGAGAACGAACGAGCACAATGAAATAAAACCAAGGACATAATTAAACATACATTTGATACTATTTTATTACTCTAAACTGAAATTTATTACTGTTGCCGTTTGTGAACTATTGTTAGAACCTGCATAGTTATGCAACCACACACGACATTCGAGTACTAAATTAGATAGTACCAGCGGCCTCAAACAACCAAAACCTATTAGATAATTAAATACACATTCAATACTAATTTATTACTCCAAAGACAAATTCATTTATGTTGCCCTGAATTTAATAAATATTTTTAAAATCTGAATCTGAGTTGTCCCGATCCGACCCGATCCGATCCAATCCAATCTGATTCGAATTACTCTTGAGACTTTTACTTTCCCATCTTCTGCACTCTACGATAAGATCAATAGTCATTAGGAAGTTGTTGCACTCTCGAATGTTGATTGATTGATTGATTTTTTCGTGTTTCCGGGCGCGTCAACTGCTTCGGTCATTAGTCCCGTTAGTGTAGTGCATGTTTCTTTCTCTGGAGACGGTGATCTTCACCCGCTGGATGGCGAGATCCGGCGCCGACCTACCGTCGACTAGCGGGATTTTCCCCAACTAGGTATCTCCCACCAACGGGGCACCGCCCCAGCCGGGACAGGCTCTAAACTCCCGACCGGTCTCCCGGAATATGTGATAGTGTAGTGCATGTTAGTGTAAGTGAGTGTGTAAGAGGAGAGGATAGGACAAGAAAGGGGAAGGACAGATCGCGCGCAGTCCGTTTGGTAGGGTACTGCTCCGGCATTCGCCTGGGGTTGATCGGAGACACCACTGAAACCTACCGATCAGAGCAGCCGGCCGCTAGAATTCCCCTCCAGACAGCGACTGAATTCGACCTAGCTGAAGAGCTAGTGTCGAAAATCCTGCCGCCGTGGGGAGTGGGAACCTCCCGGTCAGAGGCGCTGCAGTGACATCAGTTGATGCACTGAGCTACCGCTCCCGGTCCCGAATGTTAAAGCAATCGAAAGCACTATCGATCTTCTGCGCATCCGCAGTTCGCATTTTGAACCACTTTCGCGCATCTGCGCATGCACCAAAGATCGATAGTGATTTCGATTCCTTTAACATTCGAGGGTGGAAAAATCTATTAAAATCAATCGCAGTATAGGCAAATATTTTCTTAAAATGTGTGTCTTTTGTGAGATTAAAAGTGAGATAATGAACACTTTACAAAAAGTTAATTATTAGTAATTGAACAGTGCCATATTCCAAAACAAACAATTCCATTTCATGGAATGTTCCAGTATGCTTCAGTAAAATAAATGTTTATAAGTTGACGTTAAGGTGACGTTTTGACCTCATTTTGATTCATAACAATGAAAATAACCAAACCTTTGATGAAATAATTTAAAATGATAGAATATATTAATGTCGTATGGTTGCCTATTTATCCACGTAGTGCATTTTTAAATTCTCTACATTTCTTAAGCTCATCGGAGATTGCTTAAAAATAAGAAATGTAAATTCGCAATTTTTTCAAATATTTAAAAAATCATTTTATTCGAAATGATCTATCTTCGGACTTTTTTCGTCTTTCAGATCTCTCAAGAAGCAAAGTATGTTTTTAAGATTTTTATTTTGTCTTAAAGGTAATTTAAGAAGTTTTAATAATTTATTATATTTCAGCGTGTGAATTTTTATAACATTTTTACTCTTAAAAGCAACATTGTAAGATTGAATATTACAGAAATATAAATTCATTGTGCATTTACTGATTTAACTACGTTTTTCGAAATTTGACAGAACGATAAAAATTGATGAACATTCGCAGATTCCCTTCACATTTGATGTTTCGTTTTATTTTCATTATTTTATTATTTACTATTCATTATTATTATTATTATTATTATTATTATTATTATTATTATTATTATTATTATTATTATTATTATTATTATTATTATTATTATTATTATTCGCGTATTGGCCATTTATGACCACGCTACGCGTTATCTTCCGAGGTCCCGGAGATATTAACGTGTGTAATTATAGAGATCAACTTTTTACAGATGTATCCTTTGATAAGACAAGGTTGTTACGCCTTGAATTATGAATAATGGGGTGATAGGATGGTAATGATGGGGGAAGGGACAATCACATATACGACCATGCCTACGCATGACTGGAACCTGCAGCCTCGTCGGCGCAGACGACGGCTGCCGAAACCGTCTGCGCCACGGGGCCGGTTAATTATTTACTATTCATTATTTTATTATTTATTACATATTTATTATATATTTATTATGTATTTATTATATATTTGTTATTTATTTATTATACATTTGTTATTTATTTATTATTTATTTTTATTCATTATTTTCATATTTCATGATTCATATCGTACTATTTCATTTTAATTGTTAAAAGAAGGCCTGCAAAAATTTGATGGCCGGTCTCTTTGGGGATTGGAGAACCTGTTAGTATTCGTCTTCCGTCGGGGGTCTGAAGTGGGGGGTCGCGTGGCTGGGAGCGCGGCGCAGGCTGCGCGGCAGCCCTGACAGGCGGCAGGTGGCGCGTGGCGCGGCGCGCTGGGGAGGGGGAGGGGGGACGGCCTTTGTGGCGGCAGCCCGCGCCCCCTGCTAATTTTACCGGGCCGCCCGGAATAGCGATTCGTGACGGGCGGGGTGGGGCAGGGGACGGGGTACGGGGGGGGGAAAGGAGGAGCTGGGAGAGGGGGGGGCACCCCGCGTCGACGGCTCACCTGACCGTCTCTTGACGGATCCTCTCCCTCCACCCACACACACATCTCAACCTTCCAACCGTCACTGTCGCTCTCATTTTGATCGTCCTTCTGCGTGGCCGGGAAAGAGGATTTCTCTCAGGTGTCTCTTTTCCTTTTTTCTTTTCTCCTTACTTTTCCTTTTCATCTTTTTTTGCTTTTCTTCTTTTTTCTCGTTTCCTCATTAACTTCCTTTATTTTGTTTCTTTCCTGTCGCGGCTTAGGCATCTTCGCTTGCCCTCTTTCGCCGCCGTTGGCGGCCAACGCCCCCGCGGCGGAGCCTGGCACCCAAGGACTACCGCACGCCTCGAGCGCACACAGGACTAGGGAAGGAAAGCCCCAGGGGCGGTTCACCAAGAAGGTTGCCTGGCAGCGGCCCCTTTGGCTTCTGAGTCCAGCAAACGAGTACTGGGATTTCAAAACAACGTGGGAGGCAAACGGGATATTACTGAGAGGCGCAATGGAAGTGGATCGCTTTTAACCCTCCATGGACCAAGCATTTTTTGTGCAGTTTGAACTAAGTTGGATTAAAAATGTTCACACTATGTACTTTGTATACTATTTGTTTTACTCTTGTTTCTTTAACTTATTCAATATTGTGTATATTTAATAAAGAATTCCAATCTTAACATCTTTATTGGGAAAAAATGTTTGATTCATTTATAATAAGAGGCATATCCAGGTCATCGAAATTAAACATTCTGTTGATCTGGCCATTTCCCGCGGTCTTAATCCGGAACTGTTTTCAGGAACAATGTTTACGGAGCAATGATATAACTATTGGGAATGCTACATAACTTGCGTAATGTCGACTGGACAGGAACTAGAGAAGTAAGAAAAGGTGGAAATCGCATGGGGACATCTGAACTAGAGGGAGGGTACACACGCCTCGGCTCACAACAGATCTTCTGCTGCAGTTCTGCTGGGAAGTGTTTGACCATCCGCCCTACACTCTGGATCACGTATCCAGCGATTTTTACTTTCTCGCCACGGAGTAGAGAGAAAGTTATGTAATGCTGCGCGGAAAATCGGCGGATTTTTGGCAGAAAAACGTTCATTACAGGGTCTTGGTAACGAAAAAGTGGATAAGTCCAGTTCCTAAATTTAGAAAAAGATTCCTCTAATACATGGTATAGTCATAATCCATGTTTTGTGGGTCCTTGATAACAAAAGTCGAATGACGTCAAAACGTCTGTCCGTCTGTCCGTCTGTCCGTCTGTGTGAGAACAACGCTAGCGACTAAACCGTTCAACCAATTTTCTCCAAAATTGATATTCCGGAATCGATGTGGCTGATGTCGGTGCCCTTTAAATTTTCAATTTGGGTGATATTTTACATGAAGTCCCTGAGACACTTATAAAATTTTCAAAAAAATAGCTCCATCGTTTTTTATTATCTTTTTTTGTTGAATATTGTGAAGGACGTTTAAGAGAAAGGTGCAGGTCTCATGTTCGTTGAAAACTGATTTTTCGAAAATTGCAAAGTTCAAAATTTTCCGGCGTCTTCCTACTACTAAAATATTAAAGATAGAGATTTTACCCCTAATAAAATCTGATTCTTAAAGATAGATTTTGAAATAAGGTCACATATAATTTTTCGCAAATTTGAGTACTTTTCGCGTAATTCTACGTGAAAATACGGGCGGGAAAAGTACGTGCTGTTTTAGTTATATTTACTTAGACTTCAAGAAATCCCTGTTCAATTAGAATTATGCAATGACGCAGAGTTGTAGGGGGCTGTCAAAGAGTGGTACGTATCACAGGAAGCACACTTCTACGTCACAGGGATACAAATTTTAACCCCACGATAAGGCAATGTCTCAATTGCATCGATGATTATGTGAGGAAATAGTCTAGGATACGCTGAATCTGATAGTTATATCCAAACGTAGGTACCTACGTACTGTAATACAGAATGAACTCCAGCGCGAGAGAGAGCTTACGCATTTAATTAGAGCTGAGGAAATAGCGCCCTCCGTGATCCTGATAAGGCTCAACTTGGAACTCCGTTCCCATCCCACACTCAGATAATTTCCAAAATATTTCAAAAACCGATGCACGCCCCTTTGATCTATTTAGATATCATTGTCTGTCATATAATTCTGAGGGTTATAGTGGACCTGATACAGACGCGCCTGCCTATCTTGCGAATTGGCCACCCAGAGCGCGATTGGACCATCGGGCGACCTTTGACGTCCCCCCTCTCTCCGCCCTTTATCTGGAAACAGAAGTGGGGGTAAAGTATATATAGTTTCTAAGAAAGTATTTAATGATCATTACCAGTTTGGCTTTGGCATTTCAAATTTGTACAACTTAGCTTATAAATGAAGTCGTAGGCTTCCGTGGCCAGAATCATGAAGATCAATTGATGTCACTGCAGTGCCTCTGACCGGGAGGTCCTAGGTTCGAGTCCTGACGGCGGCAGGATTTTCGACACTAGCTTCTCAGCTAGGTCGAATTCAGTCGCTGTCTGGAGGAGAATTCTAGCGGCCGGCTGCTCTGATCGGTAGTTTTCCGTGGTTTCTCCGATCAACACCACGCGAATGCCGGAGCAGTACCCTACCAAACGGGCCACGGACCGCGCGCGATCTGTCCTTTCTTTTCCTCGTCCCATCCCCTCCCATTACACACACACTTACACTAACATGCACTACACTATCACATACTCCGGGAGACCGGTCGGGAGCTTAGAGCTTGTCCCGGCAGGGGCGGTGCCTCGCTGGTGGGAGAGTCCTGGTTAGGGGGAAACCCCACTAGCCGACGGTAGGTCGGCGCCGGATCTCGCCATCCAGCGGGGGAAAATCACCGCCATCTCCCGAGAAAAAAACATGCACTACACTAACGGGACTAATGACCAAAGCAGTTGACGCGCCCGGAAACACGAAAAAATCAATCAATCAATCATGAAGATCTTAGCTGTCCGGGTGACGCCGCGTTGAGAGCAGAATTGCCGACGTTTCGATCATCTTTTTATAAACCCGAGCGCAGACCACCCCGGCGCAGACCAGCGCTGAAGAAGATCGCGAAAAAGATGATCGAAACGTCGGCAATTCTGCCCTCAATGCGGCGTCTCCCGGACAGCCAAGATCTTCATAACTTTGTATATGTTCACTTCAGCAATGAACTTAGTAGCTCCTACTCTCTGAGTTTCATTTCAACAAGTTGGTTTGAAAAGCTTGTTGACTAGCCATCGACATATTTAGCCCAATGAAGTTTTTCCGTGAAATTGTGTTTTCTTTCTATTGGTGACCTAGGAAAACTTACTTTCTGAATGCACTTCGTGTAAAAGTAAGAGGTTGGACTATTTTGTGACCACCGGATTTTAATTCGTATATTTTTTCGATGCTACGAAACAAAAATACTTGTTTATATGTTCCACAAAATTATTTTCTTTCTGACACAAAACAAAAATACCATGCAATTAAGAAAATGTTTTAGATTTAGATAATTTTAAAAAGGTGTGGAAACAAAATGTGTCATTTTGATACAGGGATGGTATTGAGTAACGTAAAAAATAAGCGATAAACGCATATTTCCAAAAATAAGCATAATGTGTACAAGCATTCTTCGGTTCCTTGAGCATTGACCTAAAATATTATATTCTAATACGTTATAACATGGGATCAGAATTTCTGACAAAAAATATAAATTCACGATAGCAGAGGTATCAACCACAAGTAGTCTGTACTACATGAATTTTAATATACAGAAAATTCAGCCATACACGTGCTTCGGGAATTTTTCCCCCATCATCAGTGGCTCTACAATATTGAAATTGAATGAACAAATTAGCACTTGAATAACTAAGACGTACAGAACAAATATATAATGCGAATGAAAACTAAAATTTATTTAAATAGAGTACTTACTAAAGTAACATAGATTAAACACGTGGTAGGTCCTAAGATGACGCCATTTTGTGTGTCGTACGAAGTACGGAGACAGTCTGAGGGAAGGTGAGGGAGGAAAAAGAAGGGCGGGAAAGCTAGTCAAGAAATAAATTTATAATGGAGCTGGATTTTAATTGAGATTGTTCATTGAGACACTACGGAATTTATTATCACAAAAAATTTCTTCTGTTTCTTTCCTTTCCTAAAAATGTCTCACTCATTTCCCAGTCGTTAGGCTCTTCTCCCTCCGGAACTATCCATTCATTCCCACTGATTCTACACATTTACAACTAATGCACCGCCTTCTATAAGTAATAAAATTCATGAATTTGGCGACTATGGACGACAATCAAGGACTACCCATGATATGATACAAGGTTCTTACTGAGAGAACTCGCATGAGTATATCCTTCTATCCTGGCAACATCCTTTCTTATCCCTTCCTTTCTTCCTTTCAACTTTGTTAACCCTTCCTTCTGGGAGAAAAAAACTGCCACCTTATGATTCGTAATACCAAGATATTGTGTTCACGTACAACGCTAAGAGAGGTCTGCGTGAACTCCGAAGGAAAATGTAATTTTTGTCGTTTCTTAAGAAGAGAAAGCATTTATATTTTGTCGAAAAAACAGTTTTCAGTGTTTTGTACTACTTTTTAATAAACTTCGTGGAAATTAATGATAAATTATTATAAAATATCCATCCTAAAAAAAACCATCATCCTACAGGTATTACTGTGCTGTCTCAAACCAACCTCTTTTCTTAGTGAACTATCAGTATAATACTAATACTGGTCATTCGCGTGTCTTCTTAAGCTATGCAATTAAAAAAATTAGAGATTTCTTTAAAAATTAATGGCTTTTCAGTATCAATATTTGTAGTGATGGTAGTTAACAGAGATTTAACGATCACGGCTAAATAAACTTCTAGGATTCAGGAAATCCAAAGCTTGCTTATATGTTGCGTTTAGGATGTCTGTACCTATTGAGATTATACAATTTGCAAGGGCACAGGAAGGAAATTAGGTCTGCGTAGCAATGTGTGCTCTAAAAGGAGGACGCTGGGTGTTAATGGATTAAACTCAGAATATCATGTCACACATCAGCATCTCTTTAAGAGCGTTTTCTGGAGGTTTAATTATTTCACCTTTATTCTTCCAAAACTGAATAAGTTACACACATAGGATGGTAGCTCTGATCTTGTAACTCAGTAGAATGGCAGAACGGTAGAATGAAAACAATATCAAATTCCCTTGTAAACACAAATTTCTGCTATAATATCCCCGTTTTTTGTCCTTCAAAATGGCGCCATGTTTGACCTTACCGTCAAATATACAGTCTTCTGTCTAGAAGTAAGTGAATACATCATTGACTGTAACTCGTTGTTCAGTCAAAAAACAATTACAGTAATTGCAAAAAGGGAAATTACTGCACGACGTACCATATCCCGCGGAACTCTCCACTCGCACACTCTCTGCGAGCGCTATTTATAGAACGAGTCCTCAGCTGGAGGCCTTGCCACTTTTTCTGGTCTCTCAGCCGCGTCAGTGGGTCACTCCAGGATATCAGGCAACCCGCTGCGGGAACATTTCGCGAGTGGTAACAGGAGATCGCTGACACAAAAGACGCTAGGGCGAGGAAAGGCCGGTCGAGGGGACACGACTCCCGTCGAATTCCACAGGCAAGAAAGATATACGCACTTCAAAAGAGCACGAGGAATCACTTTTATGTGATACCAATCAACAAACATATAAGCTAATACACGTATGTGCATCTTTTCAAAAAAATCATATAAGCTAATAAACGTATGTGCATCTTTTCAAAAAAATCACATTTAATTTGTCTATATTTTCAGAAAACTCTTCATAATTTATAGATTAGAAAAATAAATAATTTTTCAGTATATAGTAATTAATACTGTTCCTTCAGAGGTTATCCAGACTTCTTACAGGGACTATTTGCTCCCAATCTTGAATGATGTGTAACAGACATGAAATTTGCGTAAACTATTTCTGGGCAACATTTGATGGCATAATATCCTATTTACTACTCTGAAAAGATTATTTTTCTATTTCTTAATAGCGTTCCCCCAGAATTCCACCAAAACAATCCAAAAGAAAGATAATTTATTATAGAATATACATGCGAAGATGACAGTCCCAGGTTTATATTCTTTTCGACTAACTAATTTTCGAATCTTCAAATTAAATATACGTTATAAATAAAGTTCAAATCTTCACTAATTTCCGAATTAGTCAGTAATGTTCCCATTATCCAAAATGAATAGATTAAGTAGGAAGTAGGAACAGCTAATCATATATCTGACTTTAGCCAAATGAAGTTGACATTAGCCTCCACGAGGTGGCTAGGGGAGGTATGTTGTTCAAAGTAAGACAAGGAATAGTAGACATTATGTGATTAACAGGATTCAGAAGTCCGGTGGGAAATTTCACAGCTAATGAGAGACAGTGTGTGAATTTCGAGTTCTACTGTGCCAGGGAGTATATTTCTGTATACATGATACAAACTAATCTAAGCTTACCTCACAAGTATATACCAGAGTGGACATTCCAACAAGTTTTTCGACAAGGATCGCGGAAACTGCACTTTTTCTTGAGATGTGGGGTGTGCGATTTAACTCTGAACATTAGCCATATTTCGGCTTTAATCTGACATACGAGGGTGAAATGAAAACAATAGTGCGATAAAAATTCAAAACGTAGCGTGAATTAGTAATTTGGCCTCATTAATACATACAAACAATGCTTGACATACAGTGAAATGATTAAGGAACTCTTCTACAAGAACAGTTAATTAAAATATGTTCGTCATTTTGGCACATTGGATCATTTATCTGTGTTTTGAGGAGTGAAGGCATGACACCCATTAAATTCCTTTCCGGAATGACAGCTCACTATGGCGAATCAAGTCTTACTTCGCGACAGGTGTATCAGTAGGTCAGAAAATTTTGAAAACGTCGTAACTTCTGCTACGGACGTACCACGACCCACAACCGGAACAGCCATTCAACCATCAGCGAAAAAAGTCACATCTCCTTTTTGTTTGAATATAAAGAGTAACATTTTAGGATACTAAATAATGATAAGAAATACAAACCTCACTGTTACGGAAAGGGACAGTAATACGTAAGTATGGACAGACGAGTAACTAGGGAAAAAACAATAGATTTCCTAATATAAATTGTAAACTTCAACCAGAAAGTTGATTGCAATAAGACGCTTTGAAAAAGAAAATAGACGAACTGACGCTTACGTGTCAAAATGTATGTAGTAAGGAACTCGGCCATCTTGAACATTGCACATTCCAATAGGCGCTCGAATCAAAACAATATGCAAGTTGTTTCCGGAAAGGAAGAGAAAGCGAGGAATAGTTTTTTCGTGATGGTAGAGAACACTGAGAGTCGAGACTTGGGGATGGTGGATGCGGAGGGGGGATAAAGTAAATGGCGGTAGTGTGCAGGCAAAGTTGAAAACGTTTAGGAGTTTGCAAATGTTTCTAGTGACAATACATTAGTGAAAAGTTATGTATTGTTATAAATAGGATTTTTTGAATCGGAAAGAAGTAAAAACTGCGTGTGTGCGGCGTATAAACTTTGAAGTATTGATACGCAAAAAAATTGTTGTGCAAATGTTAAAGATGACTAATTGAAAAATTCTAAATAGAAGTCATCCATCACTTGTATGAATGGAAATATTAGTTATGGTTGTTTATACCATAAGGTATAAACATACATACATAAGTATGAATGGTCATATGTTTAATATTTATTACTGTTATATATTTTATCTAATAATGGAAGTGTAACGAACTTCAAGTCAATCATTAACGACGAATCATGTTTTTTGGTAAAACATTAGTTTCATGACTAAATGAAATGGCTTTGTTGTTATTTCTTCGGTAAATTTTACCGACATATTAATTAATTTATTATATTTGTGACCCTGTACAAGCGAGATCGTCGACCCACACCCACAATATGAATTTTCTTCGAACCACGAAATTAAAAAGTTGAACGAGTAAATATTTATTCGATAGAAATTAAATTAACATAAAAAGTTGGTTCACACTATTTGAATGATCAGCGACTCGGAGAGAGAGATTTTCACGAAACATATTCGACTCAAAATCAGAAATAAACGACGAAGATATTTGGGTTTTGAGGTTTTGCTGCTTCTGATGTCTGTTTACTACCCGATCATCTGTTGCCACAATCCATTCCATTTGCAAAGTTAAGTAATTTTCACGACTTCAAACTTTGCAAAATTACGGTACAAGGCAAGTATTTGCGGTGATCTGAAGAAAAGAGAAGCGAGTTGTGTTAGTGTTTATTGCGGAAGGCGTTCTTTTTAAAACCTCCAAACCCCAATAAAGTGATAGAATACTTGTATAGCACATGATGGACTCTATGACAAGAAAGATAAGAATTGAGATATTCATATTCCTTATGAATTCTTTAAATTGTCACTCTGATAAAAATAATTTTCCTTTGATTCACCCTCACCATTACTAGCATAGAATAAAGACCTTTAGTCTATGCTACTACTATGTAAACCGCAAAACAATGTAATCACTTGAAGACCTTCGGAGAAACTATTTAGAATCATTCAATATGCTGCGCATTTGTAGTAAACCGCATATATAAAGAACGCGTTCAGTGATTGTCATTTTCCAAGTCATCTTCATTCATACAGCGTATTAATATCGCTAGACAAACGGATTTTCCGTTTGTCAGTATCAAACGAGAATTAACAATGGGCGATCTCTTACGTGATATTTTCTTGACAAGTGTGAGATTTAATACGAATGACAGCAACGCAACTTCTTCAGATCTCAGTTTTATTTCACATTTTTACTTTCATCACTATTGGATACGAGCGAGGAAATTTACGAATAAATACGTTTCATGTTAAGAAAATGTCTTTATACCCGCGTGGAAAATACCATGAATGTCCTCGAGGGATCATACGAGAATGTTTGTAATGTGACTGTCAATTATTCAAGGAAAGAGAAGTGTGAAGAGAAGGGAACACTGGCGTATTCGAGGCGATGCATTTCCGAGGTTGAGTCCACGTTTGCGGAACAACGAAAGCGGAGAAAGCAAATAGGTCGTATCAACTACCGGGGCGAGCGACCGCCGCGCCGGGCTCAGCCACACAATAGTCCCACGCGGCGGTGCGGCGTGACGGGGTGGGGTGGGGTGGAGCGAGGAGTGGAGGTGCGGGGTGGGTGGAGAGAGGAGGGGAGGGGGGGTGGTACAGGAGGGGAGGGGCGGAATGGAAGGGGCGGGGCGAGGAGGGGTGGGGCGAGAGGAGAGGGGCGGGGAGCAGAGGCGGCGGGGCGGGGAGAGCGGGGCGGAGCGGGGCGGAGCGGGGCGGAGCGGGGCGGAGCGGGGCGGAGCGGGGCGGAGCGGGGCGGGGCGGAGCGGGGCGGAGCGGGGCGGGGCGGAGCGGGGCGGGGCGGGGCGGAGCGGGGCGGGAGCGGGGCGGGAGCGGGGCGGGAGCGGGGCGGGAGCGGGGCGGGAGCGGGGCGGGAGCGGGGCGGGAGCGGGGCGGGAGCGGGGCGGGAGCGGGGCGGGAGCGGGGCGGGAGCGGGGCGGGAGCGGGGCGGGAGCGGGGCGGAGCGGGGCGGAGCGGGGCGGAGCGGGGCGGAGCGGGGCGGAGCGGGGCGGAGCGGGGCGGAGCGGGGCGGAGCGGGGCGGAGCGGGGCGGAGCGGGGCGGAGCGGGGCGGAGCGGGGCGGAGCGGGGCGGAGCGGGGCGGAGCGCGGCGGGGCGGGGCGGAGCGGGGCGGAGCGGGGCGGAGCGGGGCGGAGCGGGGCGGAGGGGGGCGGAGCGGGGCGGAGCGGGGCGGGGCGGAGCGGGGCGGAGCGGGGTGGAGCGGGGCGGAGCGGGGCGGAGCGCGGTGGAGCGGGGCGGGGCTGGACGGGACGGGGCTGGGCGGGGCGGGGACAGAGCAACGATCGGGTCAAAGCGTAAACATCCGCCGGCGAGTTTGTGTGCGCGGATGCAACCACGAACAGCGCAAAGTCTGACTGTGACCTGAAAGCCGCCCGACAGCTGACACGTTGATGAGGCCCGCCTCGCCCCGCCCCGCCCCGCGCCGCGCTCAGCAGTTTCCAGCGTCCGCCCACGGGGCGCAACTTTGAGGCTCCTGTTCGCCGCTTGCCGACGACGCAAACGCGAACGGACACGTTGGCAGAACTAGGGCAACGCCTTTCAAACAGCGCCCGCACCGCCTCTCCCACGCCGCTCCACGGGCTCTTAACGAGGCTCAATCCTGTTCGGCCACCATAGCCCAACATCCCACGCGTTGCAAAATGTATTCCATACGACGCATAACAAAGATGAGGAAGCCCCTCAGCGGATATTGCTTTAACTCAGATTGATTAATTGATTAATTGATGTTTACGGGAACGTCAACAGCTATGATCATTACTGTTATTAGTGTAGAGATTGTTTTTTTATTCCGGGGTGGGTGTTCTTCCCCGCTAGACGGTGACATCCGGCACCGACATGTTGACGTCCGGGATTTTACTCCTCCAGGTATACCCCAGAAGGGTACCGTCCCTACCGGCACAAGCTCTAAACTTCCGACATGCGTGATAGAGTAGTGTAAGAGAGTGTTTGTGAAGGTACAGGATAGGACAAGGAAGAGAAAGGCCCCGTTTGTGCGTCGTAATTCCCCTGGTATTAATCGGAGAAATCGCGGACAAAACTACCGATCAAAGCAGCCGACTATTTTAGAGTTTGGGAATTGTACTAAACGAGGATCTGAGTTGGACAGAACACGTAAATTATGTAGTGAAAAAGGCGTGGAAGGCATTACACTTTGTAATTAGAATACTTAGAAAAGGAAGTGGAAAATCAAGGGAATTAGGGTACACGTCTCTAGTACGTCCGATATTAGAATTTGGCTCCATATGTTGGGACCCTTATCGTTTAGGGCAAATAAAATCTCTCGAGAAAGTACAAAAATATGCTGCAAAATTTGTTAGGAGAGGACGTTCAAATTCTGAATTTATATCGTGGGAACCTTTGGAAAAACGCAGAGAGAAATCGCGTCTTTGTGCATTATTCAAATCAATAAGAGGGGATCGTCCGTGGGGTGAAGTACGGGAAAGACTATCCAAACCAACTTACGTCGCGCGGAAGGATCATGGTTTCAAAATTCGGCAAAGAAGACAGAGAACAGATGTAGGTAAATTCTCATTTGTAAACAGAACGATACAAAATTGGAACAAATTACCTGCTGCAGTGCTGGAGACTTTCCCTCAGAATGTCAAAAATTTTAAAATTAGACTAAGTAAATATGGTTAATAGATTAATTTTGTAAAATTGTATTTGGTAACATGTTAATATTTTAATGTTGTTTGATGTTTTTTTTTGTGTATTTTTAGAAATTTCTTAGAAAACGCTACCACCGGAAATATTCTATGTATTCCTAAGTAGCAAAATAAATATTCTATTCTATTCTATTCTATTCTCCCCCAGACAGAGGCTGAATTTGACGTGGCTATCGAGCTAGTATCAAAAATCCGCCACCGTCGTGACTTACGTCGCACAACATCTCGGTCAGAGTGCCTGCAGAGCCAGCGGGGAATGCTGGTTCTGAGCTAACCCAGTCCGTAACTTCGCTCGACCATCACAGGCCGCTTCCCTCAACAAGATCCCGTATGCATGCAAAGCGTATTCCCCAAGACGCTTAACAGAGACGAGGAAGCCCGTAATTGCGGATAAGCCTTCAACTCTTAGCTCTTCCTCGTTGCGCCTTGTTTACACCCACCGAGGGCGCGAGATGTCGATCACCCCAAACAGATTAAGAGTTGTGCGGGAAGCGGCAGTAAATCAACGCGGTCTCAGGACCGGGCAAACAAACGCATGTGCTGCTCCCAAAGCGGTCTTCCGCCTTCGAAAGCGGAGACAAACACGGCGTATTTTGTGGGAGCAGGAGACGGGAACAAAGCGAGAATAGTTCGCGCACTGCCGTATTCTCTGGGAGCAAACATCGCGAGCGCTCACCCCTGGGGATGCTGGGCGCCGCGACCCGGGGCGGTGCGGGGAGGGGGCGTGGCAGGGGACACGGGGAGGGGGGAGGCAAGGAAGGGGAGGAGAGGCGTGGGGCTTCAGGCCAAACGAAGAACACCACGGATTCAGTATACATTTAGTCGCGTTCTTAGATCCTTGTTAATGACTGCCAAACAAAGTAGTAGCCAAACTAATTTTAATCTTTTAACAACTCTCAGTACTTTTTAAAGAAACGTTATTCTCGAACAAATCCCTTTTACCCGTTGCAGCATATGAATTGACAAGCATTTCTGACAATGACATCTGGAATTTCCGCTATCATACTATTCTGACTTAATGATTTTTTTAAATATTAGCTGTTAGTGTGAAGTAGAAACTATTGGTGAATCTTTGACTGAAACATTCCATATAAAAACAACTTGAACTACGTAATGTACGCTACATTACTCATTGGCCACTACATTCCTCCATACTCTCGGTTGCCCTCAGGCAACTTGTCGTTCGAGATGCCTCCGCGCATTTGGTATAGAGCGATTTTCCTAAGGATGAGCCAAAGTGACAGCTAGTGATGGCAACATAACTGAAGGTTCTGTGGCCGTCATGCCCTCGCCCAATGGACTCCCTTCCTGCATTTGTTCGTTTGCAGTTGGCGAACTTGTCAATGGCTTCGACTCTTCCTTTTGTGATGTCCTCGTCCGACAAAAATATAGTATGCTTTGAGAAATAATTGAAATTAGGAAGTGCAGTGTTAAGTGCTCTTCTGTAAAAATTCCTTTTTTCTATTAACATTACATTGAATTTACTTTTTGTGTGATAAATATTATGTTTATTTTAAAACCGAGATTTGAATGCGAGATGCGTATCGATGCATGTGGTTCCGGCCTTTGTGCTGTTGTGTGGCGACCTGTGATTGAGAGCTTTCTATTTACATTCGTGGCAATTTTCGTTCACTGATTGTGAGAGCATGTTAAGAGATTTTTCACACACATAATTAAATTTAAATATTTCCAGGACTCACGTACTTGCATATACCTCAGCGAAACTCTTAGGACTTCTATATAAGGATGTTTCCACAGGAGCCATTAGCACTTTACGAAGGGGCGTGACTGAACAGCTGTCGCGGCGCAGGGATACTTCTCTGAAATACATGTGATGTTCACTTGTTTTCGCGAACTGTCACTTTGGCTCATTCTTAGGAAAATCGTTCTATATTGGTGACGGTGCACGCGGTAGCGTTATACACGTAGGGCTAGTCACATGTCACGCGTAGGACGCTAATCGTTGCATAGCTCCAAGAAGCCACGCCTCGAAACTCGAGAGAGAGGAGAGAAACAGAGGAGAGGGAGGGAAAGAGAGAGACGGTATCTTTACGCCTTAAGAGACACGCTTTCTTTATCGTTTCCTTTGTGGTATATAGATAGTGCCAGATATCGTGTAAAGCACTTTATGAAGAAGCAAGGCACTGCGAGACATCGCGGAGTTCGCTTGTGGTGCGAGACGAAATGGTAGAGTAACGGGGACGGGGTGGAAGAGAGAATGGGTCGAGATGGAGGGGCGGGACGAGGTGGGACAGGATGAGGCGCGGCGGAGAGAGGCGAAGAGTGCTGGAGACAGTTGTACGATACCATTCAGAAGCCGACGAACACTGGGGCAACTGCCAACGGTCTCCAGCATCTCCAAAGGCATCACACCTTAGTCCCGTATACTGTCTAAACATCAATGTTGTCATCTGCAGCAACCTCTTCATTGTATACACAACTTCATTACACATTCCGTCTGCTCGACCGAACAATGGTCACAGGATCTCACATCCCAATTGAATGCAACTTCTTTAACCCATCATCTGAGTAGAGGTTCCCAACACATCATTTGTTCATAATGTACTTGCAAATCATTGCTTAACAATAATCGATAAACGGGACCGGATAAGGAACCAAAAGAGTTTGCATACAAGAGTTTCCAACAACAATCGACGTCACATCCTCGCTCCTTCCCGATGGAATTATCCAGTACATGAGAAGCAAACACGGAAGTAGTGGCTTGTACACGTTACGCTCAATATAGAAGAGTCATTAAATCACATATTCACGTTGTATTTGTTGTTCACTTCAGTTGGCATTTTATAAAGTCCAATTCAATTTTTTAAATCCTTTGGATACAAAATTGCTGTTGTTTATGTTTCCAGTTTTGGAGTTTTAGGACATTTTCCTTCGAACAAAGCTGAGTTACGCACATAGCACATACGCGAGACGCTTCTATTCTTTTTCCTATGGCTCTACAGCCCAATTGAATACGAAGGTTATTTCTCCCTCAGCTGTTCGGCGCGCGTGTGATGGCAAAAGCCAGGGAAGTGGCCTAGTCAAAGTAAACAGAGAAATCGCTTACTTTCATTATAGAAACGATTGGTAAATACGCTGTTTTTATAAAACAGCTAATCTCGTATTTTCAATCAAACTCATTTTAGAAAATGTTATAGTCCTATATTTGCAGTGTCATCGGAGACTTTCTGGACGAGGATGGCTCCGTGCCCTCTTCTGGTCCGAAGGAGGAGGAAGGAAGAAGGATGGGGCGGTCTTTGGCCCCATTTTCGGCATCCGTCTGTATTTGATAAGAGGAAATGGAAACGCTCGTCTCTCACATCAGTCGGCCTTTAGGATAATCATCGAGGGGGTATCATATGCTAATACACTTACGAAGTTATGTCAAATATTCGCCTCCCACAGTACTCCAACCTACAAACTCCCGAACTCCAAAAAGGTTCAGTTGAAGACTCGGGAGAACGTACGCTATTGAACTTGCTGCTTTTGTTCGTTACAATATATAAAGTACATTTTCAGTAAAGGAGGATCAGTATTGGCATCATACATTTTATGACGCCGCAGAAAAACTGTACCTGTATGGAAAAATTTGAATTAAAAAATTATAAAAAGTAGATTACTGTACAACCACGTTAAATCCTTCCTCCCTTTTCCATTTTATATGCACTGCCAACTATATACTCGGAATCTAAAAAAAAAGGATATTTGTTTCCTCTTAAAATGCTCTTACAGAAATTACATGAGAATTAAAAAAATATGCAAACAAAAAGTTGAAGTATCAACGTCAACATTTTGAATGTACCGATTCTGTGTTCTGCTGTAAGTAATGATACGAAAATTCGTACCAAATCAAGCGAGGCAAACATCCTACTGCTTATTTCATAGCGCTGAATGCTTCACTGAGAAAGAGCAGCATCTATATAATCGCTTCCGCGTCTGCTGCAGTTATGTTATCGCCGCCATAACCCGCGCTGAGCGACGCGTCTGCCCTCCTGCACCCCTCGCTCCAAGGAATAAATAGCCGCTGGGCACCCGCGCTAATGAGTGGCGCTTGGGCAACGCGCGCCGCTTTTAGCACTCCGCTTCCCGACACGCCGCGCCGCTCCGCGCCGGACACCAGCGAAAACGAAAGGGAGGGGCCCGCCGCAAACTCGCCTTCCGCGCCGCGCCGAACACCAGCGAAAACGAAACGGAGGGGCCCGCCGCAAACTCGCCTTTGTTGCCGTGCCGAACACCAGCGAAAACGAAAGGGAGGGGCCCGCCGCAAACTCGCCTTCCGCGCCGCGCCGAACACCAGCGAAAACGAAAGGGAGGGGCCCGCCGCAAACTCGCCTTCCGCAACGCGCCGAACACCAGCGAAAACGAAAGGGAGGGGCCCGCCGCAAACTCGCCTTCCGCAACGCGCTGGACACCAGCGAAAACAAAAGGGAGGGGCCCGCCACAAACTCGCCTTCCGTGCCGTGCCGAACACCAGCGAAAACGAAAGGGAGAGGCCCGCCGCAAACTCGCCTTCCGCGCCGCGCCCGGGGGCGGGGAGGGGGGCGGGGGGGGGGATGGGGGGCGGGGCGGGGCTGGGGCGGGGCTGGGCAAGGGCTGGGCGGGGCTTGGCGGGGCTGGGGGCGGGGCTGGGCGGGGCGGGACAGCGGGGCAGAGCGGGGCAGAGCGGGGCGGAACAGAGAGGTGGTCACGGGGCGGAGCGGGGGGCACGGGACGGGGCTCTCAGGCCAGGGGGGCGGGGCGGCTTCGTGTTGATCGAGCGTTGACCGCCAAAGAACGCCCTTGGCGAGCTCCCTCCGCTCGCGCCACGCGCCCGCGAAACCACTACTTCCGCTCTCAGCGCGCAGAGCCCCACAATTTCGTGGGCGAACAGCTCAGGACACAGGATACATTCTGTTAAAACTGTACCCGCTAATAAATAAAAACACAAAACTCAATATCAACACATCAATTTAAATAGACATTCTCCAACATACGCCTGCCAAATTTGGGGAGGTGCGGCAAACAGCAGTTTCGATAAACTACAAATAATTTAAAACACGTATCTACGCTGAATAGAAAACGCACCTTGGTATATCTCCAAGAAGCAAATTTAAAAAAAAAACAACTCTATATTCCCAATAAAATAATGGATAGACATATTCTCCACGCGATTCAATCCAAATCTACCATCCTGCCCTGCAACTCACAAATTTAAATTAGATTCCACTGCAAACACATATTTAAGTATTAAACGTCGGCATTCCAAAGGCTTGCCGACTTGGATGGCCGAGGTGGCTAAGAGCGAGTACCGACTCAGCGCTTCGGTCCGAAGGGTCACGGGTTTGAGTCCCGCCTTGGGCATGGTTGTTTGTCCCTTGACTTTGTGTGTGTTGTCGCGGAGGGCCTCGCGTTCTGCTGACCCCAGATCAGAGGAGCCCGCAAGTGTTTGTCTAGTGTATGGTCAAATATGCGTCTCTTCGGGACGTAAAGGGCAACCGGCTGTCGGCTGGATAAAAGCCCTAGGAAAAAAAATTCCAAAGGCTTACTTCGACTTTCGTAAAATAGCAGAAATGAAACCAGTTAACGGCAACAAAAACGTAGAAATAAATTCTAATAGCTAGAGAACCCTTCCCGGACACTCCTCTGAAATTAATTAATATCAAATTGTAAGTTAAAAAGTAGTAAAAAATGTTCTATGTTACCAACTTTGTATGGAGATAATAAAATGAAATTTTATTCTATGTATCAGACATAAAAAAAATTAGATGTATTTGGATCATGTTTAGATACATGTTTTCTATGCCAGTTGCCAAGTTTCTTTAACAATACAGATATGCAAGTTTTCACACGAAAGGTCTTCAACATTTCCAACTTATTCTAAATAAAGAACAACACAGATGTTCGTTCGCCTCGTCATATTTCATCGTGAAGAGCCAAACTGTACGAACTTGTGCAGGAATTTGAACTTGGAACAATGAATTTGTTCGTGCACTTAATATATGCCAGACAACTCTTGGCCACATTATACCACGTATATTTTCATACAGTTTAATAATACACCCACCGACACGAACAACTAACTAACTTGCTTCCAAAGAACTAACTTGCTTCTATCACATTCGCAACGATGTCTATGAGGCACGCGCGTTTCCCTTCAAATTATTCCGTGACAGCAGCGCTCTCAGTAAGCATAGTTTATTTCTATACCAACGCCTTTGTAGCGCACGCAAGGAGAGCGGTCTGGCGGAGAAGCTTGAGTCTGGATAATATGCACCAACATCTCCGTTGTTGATTTTTCCCCTGAAGATTTTGTTGGCCCCTGAAGACCGTGGATCTCTACAGCGTGACATAGCATATCTTAGTTGTCCCACAAAATACAATGGAGATGTTTAGTTATTTGGCTCAAATTCTTGTATATCTCTTATTATGTGTTGAATAACAATCACCCGTTGCAGCTTATTTTTTGGCAGTATTAAGAAACATCATTCGGTGTGAGCCTGCTCAAACAACGAAGTATGTAGTGCAGCGAGCAAATGCAACTGATTTTTAAACGCTTCATTGAGGCAGCCTAAAGAAATATCAAAATGACGAAGTTGTCAGAAAAGGCCAATGAATATTTTAGTTGCATCTTGTGTTTGAAGTCTGGATTTCCTGTTTTTCACTGCGCTTATTGGGTTGCGTCCAGCAAGCTTGAATTAGAATTTGTGCATGTTTGCAGATGGAATGTCACTGAATTTAGGATTTACCACACTGCGGACCTAGTTTCACTCTGATTAGAAGGAAAGAAATTATACAGTTGCCTTGCCACACATAGGTGTGCTCTGTTTTGAGTGCAGAAAATACCAACTACTAAAAACTAATTCTTTTGTTCCGTTTTTTAATTCTGTTACTTGCGTGTCAAACGTTCCAAGCATTTTCTGGCGTAAAACGTGGAGTAATTCTCGATGAGCATCAGTCACTTATACGTCAAATGAAGTCGTAAATGGTGGCCTTTTAGTGCCATTGGTATCCGGGATTCACAGACAGTCACACACCCAGGGACTCGCGGTCTCCCGAGCTTCGTAACTTCCGTGACTTCACGGAGCTTGATTAAGAAGTTCGACTACCGGCGAAAGGTTAAACAAGCGACGGACTGAATCATGACTGCACCGTCGCAGAAAGGTAAATAAAGGTGAAGATATGTAAAGCTGAGCTCGAAATTCCACAGCTGGATCATTCTCTGTGTGTGTGAATGGTGATGGTGTGTGAATGTGCGAGAGACAGAGTGAATGTGATACAGAATTAAGGTGCTCTCAAAATTTAGATGCCGACAGGAAATCATTCTTTTTACTAATAGTATTTTTATGCTACCTATATTTTTAATTAGCGACCGGAGGTTTCAAGATTTTCTGTTTTATTATTTCCATTAATTTAGTTTGTAAATGAGGGCAGACCAGCGTCACTCTCGACAGAGGAACAATCCAACAATGTAATGTAAAAGCTACCGTGGTTATAATATTTGTATTTATGGAGAATGCATTGACCGTGAATAACGTGAAGGCTAGTACATGGGGCTTAGTCAATGAAAAGTACTTCCCATAAGTTGTTTCCCCATGTTTCGCCAAATGTATTTCTGTCATCGATGTTATACACGCACAATATTAAAGAATCACGAGTTCATTAAACACAATGAAAGTTTTTTTACATACACATTACTGCAAACGTCTCAACATTTAAAACATTGAAGAAAAAATAAGAATATATGTACGATATCTTACAATAAACAACCAAAAATCTGAAGTTACCTAGTCCCGTAAGTAGGTAACCACATGTGATCTGCGGCCAATTTAGATGGGATCACCTCGCGACACCACCTCATGCTTGCGATTGAAAATGTTTTGTGAATTTGTAATTTATGAAAATTTAATTTTAACAAGAAACATTGGAATTGCGAATGTGATTATTTTGAGGAGGGGCCAATGGAGAACATGTATATGACGGCCGAAGAGTTACGCTTCTGAATAGTGCTGCTGCACTGTTTATTGAAATCAGCAAATCCTGGAACGCCCGGGGCATGGTAACCTGATGGCAAGCAACTAGCTGTTGGGCGAAGAAGTTTTTTTCCAGACCTAGTTGACTCGCCAGCCGCCGAGTTCTGACACCGCGAGACAAACCGCGCGGCCTCACTCCTGCTCTCGCCCGTAGTATTTGCGCGCGTGGCGGCGGCCGCCGAGTGGGCGGTGGGGGCGGTGGGGGCGGTGGGGGCGGTGGGGGCGCGGAGGAAAGCGAATGTTGCTCCGCAATTAACTGCGCGCGCGGAAACTCGTTGCCACCTTCCGCGTCAAATATAGCGCGTCCCGCCTGGGCTCGCCCCGCGCCCCCCTCTCCCCGGCCCGCACAGTGCGTCGAAACACGCAGCCTTTTATTTATTTAATTTGATTGAATTTTTCATGTTTCCGGGCACGTCAACTGCTTTGGTCATTAGTCCCGTCAGTGTAGTGCATGTTTCTTCGGGAGATGGCGGTGATCTTCCCCCGCTAGATGGCGAGATCCGGCGCCGACCTACCGTCGGCTAGTGGGGTTTCCCCCTAACCAGGACTCTCCCACCAGTGGAGCGCCGCCCCAGCCAGAACAAGCTCTAAGCTCCCGACCGGTCTCCCGGAGTATGTGATAGTGTAGTGCATGTTAGTGTAAGTGTGTGTGTAATGGGAGGGGATGGGACGAGGAAAAGAAAGGACAGATCGCGCGCGGTCCGTGGCCCGTTTGGTAGGGTACTGCTCCGTCATTCGCCTGGTGTTGATCGGAGAAACCACGGAAAACTACCGATCAGAGCAGCCGGCCGCTAGAATTCTCCTCCAGACAGCGACTGCGTTCGACCTAGCTGAAAAGCTAGTGTCGAAAATCCTGTCGCCGTAGGGAGTGGGAACCTAGGACCTCCCGGTCAGAGGCGCTGCAGTGACATCAGTTGATGCACTAAGCTACCGCTCCCGTTTTTTTAAATTTATTTAGTATTTATTTATTTATTCAGTATTTATTTAGTGTTTATTTATTTAGTATATATTTATTTATTCAGTATTTATTTAGTATTTATTTATTTATTTTACGTCAAAAACAGTTGAAAACTGTGTCGGACGTGCTACAGGAAGAAGTGAATTCTGTGCCCGTTGTTATAATTCTGCGATCCCTACCCTAAGCCATATACTAGTTGAAGTTTGAATAAATGAGCATTTATTCAGCGAGGATTGTTAACAAAATAATCGCTCCGTTGTAATAAAATATATTTTGAGGGTAAATCAACTATTAGATTTAGGCTCTTATTTCTCGTCATGTCCTTCGAAAAGGAATAATACTTCCTGCCGCGACAACATGGGAAACTATAATTTGAATATCTATATTTTTCACTGAATCCTAGAAGACGTGCACAGAGAATGAAGTTCCAGTTATGTCCAGCAGGAAAATAGGGGGGCATCTCAGCATTTGCTCAAAGGATCAGGAAAACTGGACGAGAATGATCGAGATGGGGTTCATTGACCCAGAAGCTTCCTTCCCCTTCCCTTAACAAGAAACAGTTGAAGGCAAAACTTCACAGTGAGCACTGAGAACAACATTCCAAATATTAAAACTTTGTTAGCGCAAAACAGAAGCTAGTTGTTTTCAAAGGCGTGAACTTCTCCTCGTATTTTTTTCGATAGTACCTAAAGGAATGGCTGAGGCAGGACCAGGTCCTTCCCAGGAGGCACTTCAAACTCGTGAGGGGTTAAGAGGACGTATGGTAGCGGCGAACGCTAAATTATCGAGAAAGTTGCGAATTAATTTGAATTGGAAAAGGAGGACAAGGTTTTGATGCATGCTTTGTAACGCTTTAAATTGTGGTTCTGCGTAACAGGAGCAAGTACTTCCACAAACGTAGAATAAAGGCAAGGAAAACTAATTATCCTTTACATTCCCCGACACGCCCGGTAAAGACAGATAATATGCAAGGAAGCTAATTTATCATACTTTTTACATTCTATTTCCATCAACTTTCCACAGATCTTCGAATGAAAGGTTGATTTATAGGAATTTAAGTTATTAAAAAAGGTTTGTCTTGTTATTTATTATTTAGACTGACACAGTTGATCAGAAGAAATTCATATAATAAAATAAGGATTTGTCACAGAAGGCAAACAAGTCAGTGTGCTTCCCAAGTCAAGAAATTAACCAGTTATACATGACAAAATATGAGGGGCAATTTTAAATACGAATCTGCGATAGAACATTTCTGTCAGAGATGTACGAGAACAAAGATTAAACTGCAATGCAAACGTTTTAGATATATAGAGCATAAATCTTTAGTATTGAATTATTTCCTGACCTAACCGCGCCAGTAGCAAGTTTGACTTAGATTTTCCAGGGGTGGGTATTACTTAAAATATTCTAGTGGCCAACTTTGTAACTAATATCCTCATTTCTCCCGTATGTCCTCAATCCATCGAGTTGAAAAAATGTTGTTCGGATATTACCAAGATTTTGCTACTAGATGCTTTAGATGCGAATGTCCTGCAAAATAAACGAATGAATACAAGTATTATTAGCCTTGGGTACTCGAGGCTGGTGAAGTGGAAATGCTGTAACTGCATCCATTCGAAGAGTCTAGAGGTGTTACCTTGCGCGTGTCAGTCCTCCACAATTATTTTTCGAATCACATATTTCACATTTACAATCGTTTAAACTTAATTCTAATAAGGGATACGGCTTTGAAGTACTTTTTTTCTCCCTCCAATATTTTCAAGGACCCGCAAAATGCAATTGAGGGGAAAATAGAACTCGAGAATCATTCGCGTGACCGAGTAACGTGTTCACGGTTTGGGGGAGAGGATAAAAAGAATAGCAGGAGTTGAAGATATTCCGTTAATCATTTGCTTTTTACACGGTTTGTGTTTCCTTTTAAAGTACTTTCTCGGTGGAAGATATCAGAGTTTAAGCTCTAGGAATATGCCCCCTTCATCAACAAGGAAAACTTCATTTAAAACTTTTTGTTTCTTTTCTTTGTAGTTTCGTTAAACACAATTTTTATTTTGTAATCGTAACTTTGTCATTTCATTTCTCAATCCAGAAGAAAATGATTGCAGGAGGAAATTATACTGCTATTATTTTCACTTAAAATTGATAGCGCTATTTGGAAAATAATACACAATCTAGCTTATTAGGGTGTGAGGGTGTTTGAGGTGACCGTTTTACTTCCTTGCTGGAGCGTCCTTGGGCCCAGAGGAGGTGCTCGCCAGAGATGGTGGTGAAGGTGAAGGTGGAAGTGGGTACGGAGAGGAAGATGAATTCGGAAGTGGAATCTAATTGAGAGGCGAAGGTGAACGTGCTTCCGAAAGGGAGAGGGAGAGGGCGGGGCGGTGAGGTGCTGGGCGGGGTGAGGCAGGGCAGCAGCGGAATTTGATTTGGGGGCGGGGCTGTGCGGATGGCAAACTCGAGGGAGACGGAGGCGTCGGGGTGGCGGCGGGGGCAGGAGGGGGGAGGGCAATGGCGATGATATAAGAGGAGCTAGTGCCCTCGAGAAGCCTCCACTGACCGAGAGGCGAAGCGTCCTCTGCAAAGACAGGGCAGACTGACAGAAGAGGAAGAGAGACAGATTGCCATAACATTTATCGGCTAACACGGTGTAGTAAATGCCAGGGGAAGTACGACAGGTAAGGCGTTACCTGCGCACATAGAACATGGTTTTATAAACGTTATCTAATTCTCAATTCCTTGTCAGTAATCATTTCCTAAATTCTGGCGTTTCGCTGGCGTCGCTTTCTTCGAAACTTAGCCCCCATGGCCAGGGCCAATTTGAGGCCCCGGGAGCGGGTGAGGGTGGGGGCGGGAAGGCAGAAAGCCGAGCTTTGGAGGCCGCACAGTCGGGGGCCTTGGCCGGCGGCGGCGCGGGGGCGGCAAAGTGGTCAGCTCAGGAAATTGCGCGTGGCGCGGGGGGTGGGCGGGGGCGGGCGGGGGGGAGTAATTACGGCGAGCAGGCAGGAGTGACGTAGGAAGGGTTTCCTTGGAATAAACCTAGACCTAGAGGAGTCGCCAAATAGCCGGGAGCGCGCCCTTATGTCTCAAGTAGCGAAGGAGGCACCCTGGAGTATTTGTGTAAAACCGCAAACATCAGTTACTCATCGTAGACAACGCCATTTCTCAGAAGCAATGGCGTCCCTCTGGAGCATTAAAAGAACGTTCGATTTGATTTTTTCGTGTTTCCGGGCACGTCAACTGCTTTGGTCATTAGTCCCGTTAGTGTAGTGCATGTTTTTCTCGGGATATGCGCGGTGATCTTTTCCCGCTGGATGGCGAGATCCGGCGCCGACCTACCGTCGGCTAGTGGGGTTTCCTCTAACCAGGACTCTCCCACCAGCGGGGCACCGTTTCAGCCGGGACAGCTCTAAGCTCCCGACCGGCCTCCCGGAATATGTGGTAGTGTAGTGCATGTTAGTGTAAGTGTGTGTGTGTGTGTGTGAGGGGAGAGGATAGGACAAGGAAGAGGAAGGACAGATCGCGCGCGGTCCGTGGCCCGTTTGTTAGGGTATTGCTCCGGCATTCGCCTGGTGTTGATCGGAGAAACCACGGAAAACTACCGATCAGAGCAGCCGGCCGCTAGAATTCTCCTCCAGACAGACTTTTCACTTACTTGCTTTTTGGTTATTTTAGGAAGCTCGAGGAACTCTCTTTAATAGTGTGATCCAGGTGTCTCAAAAGATCCAAAATGTTAAAATAATTTAAAAATAAACACCTAACGAAACTTTGACGACATTTAATTTTCCATTTTAAGAGCGGAATCCAATTTCTCTCAGATTAAACCAACTTCTCCCTTTGTGAACGGAGCCTGTGTATATTAAAATTAGGATGATAAGCATACGCATCTTGAAAACCATTAAATGTTGGTCTTTTTAACTTTCACATTAAGCTATATTGTTAAATAAGTTCTTATTAAATAATAATATTTTATACGAGATAACAGGCCAGTTTCAAGGAAAGTTGTAAAAATTTAATAGTTTAATTTCCTCTAATTACAGCTCAATCTACTTGTGGAAAATAATTTCTAGGCAAAAGTTATGCGCTCTTCTTCCGTGTTGCTACGCATTCAGCCACAACGGCGATAAAGTAACCTCCATCCACACAAAAAATAAAAAATTACATCAAAATATCATAATATTTACAGCACTTTGATTTAAACATTCAAAAAATAAAGAAAAAAATTATGAAAATATCTAGAAAATTTGAAAATGTCGTTGAGGTTCTTTAGTACCCCAAAAAATAAAAATACCCGTTCAGATTCAAGGTGCCACGACATGAGCCAGATCGATCGGAGAATATGAATTTTGCTGAAAATCGTGCCTACAGACAGACAGAGAGATAGACAGAGAGACAGACAGACAGACAGACAGACAGTTTGAGAGACAGAGAGGAACAGTTTGAGAGACAGAGAGAGACAGAGAGACAGACAGACGGACTGACGGAAGAACGGACGAACGGGCGGACGGACGAACAGACAGATGGACGGACTGGTGTTTTGCGCCAACCAGTTTGTCGGGACCAAAAACCCACAAAACGTGCCTTGTGACTACATAACGTGTTTGATGAAATAATTTACTACTTACATAAACATGAATTATACTATTTATTTTCGGTATCAGAGACCTACAGCACTACTTTTTCGGCCGATAAACCGCCGCTTTTCGCCACAGCATTGCATAACTTTCTCCACACCACGTAAGTAGTACGCGAGAAAGTAAAAACGGGACTAAGATGTGCGAAGAAGCCTGTCTTCCAAAACAACGACCGGAAGCGGTAGCTCAGTGCATCAACTGATGCCACTGCAGCGCCTCTGACCGGGAGGTCCTAGGTTCCCACTCCCCACGGCGGCAGGATTTTCGACACTAGCTTTTCAGCTACATCGAATTCAGTCGCTGTCTGGAGGAGAATTCTAGCGACCGGCTGCTCTGATCGGTAGTTTTCCGTGGTTTCTCCGATCAACACCACGCAAATGCCGGAGCAGTACCCTACCAAACGGGCCACGGACCGCGCGCGATCTCTCCTTCCTCTTCCTTGTCCTATCCTCTCCCCTTACACACACACTTACACTAACATGCACTACACTACCACATATTCCGGGAGACCGGTCGGGAGCTTAGAGCTCGTCCCGGCTGAGGCGGTGCCCCGCTGGTGGGAGAGTCCTGGTTAGGGAGAAATCCCACTAGCCGACGGTAGGTCGGTGCCGGATCTCGCCATCCAGCGAGGGGAAAATCACCGCCATCTCCCGAGAAAACCATGCACTACACTAACGGGATTAATGACCGAAGCAGTTGTCGCGCCCGGAAACACGATAAAATCAATCAATCAATCAACCAAAACAACGCAAGATTATGGAAAATCCGCATACTCTGCCTGCTGTGAAGCCGTTCCTGACGGCCCGAGAGCTGCGAGTGAAGAGCACCTGTTTACACGCGAGAGCGCGGGTGGGAAGAGCCGGGGTGGCCCGCGGAGCCAGACGACCTTCGCCGCGCGGCTGGGGCCGGACTCCGAGTGCAAGGTTCGCGGGGGGCGTGGCTCCCAGCGCCCGGAATAGCCGCCGCCGCCGCGGGCGGAGCGCGAGCTTCGGCCAGACGCCGATCGAGAGACCATCGCTCCCCTCTTCAGCGGCGGAGTGGATCTGAGAGCGGCAAGTGGATTTTAGAAACTGGACAAAATGTAAGCATAGGCCGAAAGAGAAGATACAAATCGCATAATGTGTGTGCGAGGAACTGCAACCTATTTTGAGAATAGGCGAACAGGAAATGAACGAATAGAAAATTTGGAGGACGAATTATGTTCATTGTTCACAATTTGAACCTGGGGATAGTAATTTGGGTAAAACGCTTCATGTTTCCTCTCCTTGTACGAGTAATAATTCGACCCTCTTCATATGTATAATGAATCTAATGTTGGATGGTGAAATATAATATTCATTAAATATTAGTACATGTAACAGCTTTCCATGGCAAACAGTTAGGGCGTTTCCGTGAAACTTCTAGAGTACTTACCTTAAAACAAACTGCATCATTGAAATGAAATAACATTAAAACTAAATTCTGTTACTCCTATGATTTAAAAATACAATAAACTGAAATCACAATTTTCTCTTCATAAAGATTTCTTAAATCCTGCTTCTTCCCCTCCTCATACGTTTGCCACGTGAGTCTCCAAGTTACGTTCCTTACTGTTAGCACTAAGCAAAATAATTACCAATACAATGCAACACAACAGAATAACACAACCTGGATTATGAAAATTATTCCATGGATTTCACATAGGGAAAATTGTTGGAGACATGCACTACTAAAAGTAAAAAATATTTGTCCTTGGGTAAAAAAGACCTAGAGTGTGAATGCTTACAAAATATATAATTATTGATTATAGTAACTGGAAGTGCTATCATTTATTTCAAGAAACAGCAAACGACTGTCGAAAAACCAATGAAAGGGGATATAATAACTAGTCTTCGTTGTTCACCTGCATTCTGGAATGGCACTGGAGTACGGCACGTTACGCCGTTCCTTTTTTTAATTTTCGACCGCTTCCGCTGGCAACGCCCCAACGGGGACGCGGTAATTGCACATCAGAAAAGCACACATTTTCACGAGATGACTTATATTATAACTAGTTGCGAGGGGTTTCGTCACCAACGCAAAAAGCGGCGACGGAATTTAATAACAAACCATGAAGTATTTAAAGTGGTTATTAAAGTTGGGGCACTTTTCTTACGAGTAAAGTGAACGTTCTGAAGAAAGAGCGCACCCAACCGCAGGCAATAACCTTTCATACGACGCGAGGCTACGATAATCAGTCCATAGACAGTCGGATTCCACCCGGAGCTCTCTCTCCGACCTATTTCTGTAGAACGTTACTCCATCAATGGTAGAACGTCGTACAACTTGAATCCAAGTGTTCTGGGCACACACAAGTGCAAGCAGAAAGGTAGTGAAAGGAACAAGCCAGGCTAACATGAAATGGACCAATCTTTCACCAAGCGACGAGCTTTTAAATTTACAGAAAATAGGAGGATGAAAGTAAACAATGCTAACTACAAAGCGCTATAAAACACGTTAGAAAATATTCTACATCTTTACAGGGTGTTCCATTAAAGGGGAGGAAATGGCACAGAGAATTGTAGTATCATCTTAAATAAATAAAAAAATATTTTCCAATTAATTGCAACAAATAATAAACAATCATGACAAATGATGCATGTCTTATTTGGAGATGAATCCGATTATATGTAATTTTTTGTAGTTATTTCATTTGAAGGCCGCATTAACTTCATGCCTACCTTCCCGTTGAAGTTGCTTCCCGGAACAACAGTGTTCACCCTATACACAATTATTTGTAGCGGAACACGCTCGTCATATTTTGGGATAAATGGGATGATAATTCAAATGTAGTACATGTGGTATAGTGTGATGGGCTACAAATTACATGCAAACACCATACAAAAATTTCCTCTTATGTTTACATATGCTTACGATTCCTTATATATATATATATATATATATATATATATATATATATATATATATGTGTGTGTGTGTGTGTGTGTGTGTGTGTGTGTGTGTGTGTGTGTGTGTGTGTGTGTGTGTGTGTGTGTGTGCGAGCGTGCGTAGGGGAAGCTGGCACAGAGAGGATGTTATACAGGCCTTCCCTCGCCCTACCCCTGCCTTCAGAGCGCCCGCACAGGCTTTGTTCTGTTGTTGGTCGGCATACTGATTAAGATTTCTCACTGCTTAAGGCATTACCTCTGGGATAGAGCTCCGATGTGCACTACCAAACGGAAATGCAGGATTTTTTCTTCCCTTTTAAAGCATAGCGTACTACAATTCGATATCTTTTTAGCAATATAGCACATGTTTGGATTGATAGTGTGGTGGGTGGTAAGGTTAGCGCCATTGTACACGTTCAAAGGTCTTCAGCACTCCTCGAATCGAAAATACCCTGTTTCGAGAGTCCTTTGAAACAAGAGACGAGCGCTTGTCAGCGCCTGGCCCACCGAATAACGGCCTGTGAGGCGGCGAACGACAAGCGTCCCAAAGAGATTGCAAACTAAAATGTAAAATAGGAACGATGATTTCGCTAAATTTGAATCAATACTAGTACCTTTTGATTCTCGGGCCCCTTATTTCACCTCTTCTCCTGCAACGAAGCGAACGGCTGCGGATGACGCGGTTGCGAGGGGGTGGGAGGAACGATGTATGGCCAGAGTTCCATCGTAAAGAAGCAGAAATGTAAATAAAGACTTTGAACTGATCCACATCTTTGGAATATCAAAAGAAAACTGGGAAATTACGAGCGTAAAATAACTTACATAAGAACGTAACGTTGACCAAAAATATTAATATTTTGTATAGGAACATCCTCCAGATATTAATATGTTACGGCAAATGAAGACCCCGAATCAGTAACATGATATTTTTTATTAAACATTCAGTTTCCTTTCGTTTTAACCACCCATTTCTTTATTACGCTTTGGGGTACTATGGCAATATCTCACGAATAATATAATTTCGATCATTAACATTTATTTATATTTAATTTATAAATTAGTTTAACATATGTCAATTCATTGTTCATTTATTGAAATTGAAATTTATTTTTGAAATTTAGAAAGCGAGAAAGACAATGTTATCTATAGTGGTGCAAAACCATATTTAGCGTAGACTGTCACTTCCTCTTTTGCACATCACCATAATTGCGAGAAAGAGCAGCTGCATTTTGAAGGATAATATTCCCTGCTGAAAATGAAATGAGGGCAGTGAAAAGCCGTGCAAACAACGTGAGCTCTATCATTCTGAAGATCATAGCCAAGGAGCGAGGAGATGGTGGCTGAGAGTGTTGCGGAGCTAGTCAATCAACCTCGCAAAAACATTTCCCAGCGACGCTTTAACGAAGCGCACCCACAGCACCGCTCGTGCGCCCAGCTTTCCGCGCAAACGCGCTCGAAAGCGCGACGGCTGTGTGACGTACTAGAATGAAAAACACAGACGACTGTTCTGATTTATATTTACAATATATTTACAATTAATGTATAAATATTATAATCTAACCCCTTGGCAACCTTTCAGTTCTCTTAGCCGCGAAACCCCGCGACCGTCCCTAGGCCTCGCCCAGAACCACTGCTTCGGAAGCAGCAAAAAGCAACGCGAGTTGCGAAGCTGTCGGACATGGAGCGAGTCCCGTAACTACACCAGTTACATGGCCTGTCGCCAAATCGATCTTCGACCTGAAGATCACGTGCAATGATAGCACTGGAGATACCTCTCGTCTTTCGACACCCTGCGTATCCCGCGAGGCGCCTGTCGACGCGGCCTTAAATATCCGTCGGCTCGCCTCCACCCTACAAGCAGCGGGCGTCATACGGCTCGCTGGCCAGCCCTTCCAGGGCTGCAACCGACATCTCTTAAACTCGCGTCCGCGCGCGTCCTTTTCAGGGATTTTCCAGCCGGGATTCCTACGGGGCTTTCCAGCCGGCACGGCGTGGCGCCGCCGCCCTTCACCCCCATTCTGCATCCGGCTTAGGGCGGGTTTCCCCGAAGCGGCCCGACGCAGTGGCGCCGAACCACGCGACGCTACAGCTGTGAACCTGCAGACGCTCGACGCGCAAGTCTGCTGCGCGAGAGAAACGAAAGGGGCATGGAGGGGGGAATGGGGAAGAGGAGGTGCGATGAAGGCAAGGGAGATAACACAGAAGGGGTCGATAGTCGATGGAAGGGAGGAAGGGAGGAAGGGAGGAAGGGAGGAAGGGAGGAAGGGAGGAAGGGAGGAAGGGAGGAAGGGAGGAAGGGAGGAAGGGAGGAAGGGAGGAAGGGAGGAAGGGAGGAAGGGAGGAAGGGAGGAAGGAATTAGGGGCTAGGGACAGGGGGAGCAGAGTTTGTGGAAGAGAGAGGGAAGCGGTGACGATATACAGACGATGGGATGGAAAGAGTTTGGATAGAAGGGTCGAAGCGATTGGGGAGGATGGGAGATGGGAAGATTGGGGCAAGGGGAGTTGAAAGAGTGTTTGGGGATAAGAGTGTAAAACGAAGGGAGGGTTATGGATGAATGTGCAGGTAAGGGAAATAATGAAGAGGTAGAAGAGGGTTTGGGAAGGAGAGAGAGAGAGAAGAGAAGGAAAAAATGAGGGGGCAAACGATAGGAAGAGAGTGAGAGGAGGTAGAGAGAGGAAATATGTGCAAGGACAGATGCAAGAGGGTTCGTGGAGGAGAGTGGGAAGCGAAGGAGAGGATGGGATGGGAGGAGAGTGGGGGTGTGAGGAGGAAGCGAAGAGGAAGAGAGGGCCACGAAAGGAGGGGGCGGGGCTGAGGCGGCCGATGGCTACTGGCGGGCCCCCAAGCGCGCGGCACCAATCCCTCGGGCGGTGTGATGCAGTGCGGGGCAGGGTGGTGTGGAGCGGGGCGGGACGGGGCGGGGCGGGAGCGGGACGAGACCGGGGCGAGGCGGGGCAAGGCGGGGCGGGGCGGAATTTCGCGCGGGGCGATCGCCGGAGACAATCCGCAGACGCCTCCGCCGCGCCCGCGCTGCAGAGGACGCCAGAGGTCATTGGAGAAGCCACTTACGTAACGCGCCCAGGAGCTTAGCCTCAGACACAGCACAGCAGAACAAGAGGAGGAAGTTCTGGCCCTAAATGTGACATGGGACTACGTCCTTTGTCCCTCTCAGTTACGGTGGCTGCAAGGCTCGACTATCTACCTACAGTTATGCAAGCACACCAAGTATTTAACAGTGATGTTCAATTATGCGCAAATTTAGATGTTCATCTTTAATATAATAATAATAATAATAATAATAATAATAATAATAATAATAATAATAATAATAATAAAAGAAGAAGAAGAAGAAGAAGAGGAAGAACAAGGAGAAGAAGAAGAAGTGGATGAAGAATAGATGGAAGGTGATGATAAAGGGCTGGAGGAAACAAATCATTACAATGCAGGTCATGAAGATGATATTAGGAGCAATGGTTCACAAAATGGCTGAAGTAACACTCAACAAACCGCTCTGTAGGGTGTACTACTCTAAACTACTACATAAAATAAAAGATTTCTGATGAAAATAATATGTATATATTTATATATAATAATTATAAGGCATATATCAAATATAATAATTATATGTTTAGGTAATCAGTTTACAATTAGTACTACTGTGATCAATAACACCATTTAACGGAGTATATACTGTAGTTCCAGCAGTGCACACCTCTCTCTAAGGAGTATCAACTCGCGTGGCTGAGCGCAGAGCTGTTCCCCGGGGCGGGCGGTCCAGAGGGGCAGCGCGAGTGCGCTGGGCGCCCCGCAGCGGCACAACGCCGAGTCGCGCGCGCCAACTGGACCATAATAAATACTTTGCAGACGCAGTTGTTCGGGCGGCGCTGCGGAATGTTTTCCAAGCTCCGGCGCGCGGCGACGGCTGATCGGTAAACGCAGGCGCGCGAGTTTACTTTCAGCGCGCTATTTATACGTCTCCGCCAGCATTCGCGCTCCGCCCCCGCCCCCAGAAACGGATCCGCTCCAGTCCCACGGAAACAAAAGAAGCACACACGCGTGATGTACTGACGGGCTATTCGAAAAACACGTCGGTTGATTGATGAGTGGTTTCAGGCGCGTCAATGGCTGAGGGAATTACTCCCGTAAGATTAGTACATGTGTTTTCCTCGTCAGGTGGCGTTAATCTGCCCCGACTGAATGGTGAGATTTTGCGCCGACCTACACGTCGGCTGGTGAGGTTTTCCCCATTAAGATATCTCCCACCAGCGGAGCACAGCCTGTGTAAGTGTGTTGTATGTAAGGGGTGAGGATAAGACAAGAAAGAGGAAAGAAGGATCGTGCGTGGTTCGTGGCCCGTTTGTTAGGGTACAGCTCCGGCTTTCGTCATGTTTGATCGGATAAACTACGAACAAATACCGATCATAGCAGCTTGCCACAAGAATTCTCCTTCAGTCAGCAGCTTAATTCGATCCAGAATATAGCTAGAGGTGAAAATTGTGCCACCATCGGAATTCGAACCCAAAGACCTCCCTGTCCGAGGCATTGTAGTAACATCAACTGATACCCTGAGACACCTAAGCCGGTAACACGTTCGGTTTTAGGGGGTTCTCAACTATAACAAAATCAAAAGTAAGCGATGAGGGAAATGAACAATAAACATTCTAAGACAATTTTGTAATTATGATTTTATTATTCGTTCTAAAGTATAAACTAGTGTTAAAATTACATGTTCCTGGTTTTTAAATTTAAACACCGACTTAAAATTTACATTAACAACACAATTTTAAATTAAGTTACTTTTCTTTTAACTTCGAAAATGGAGAGGGAGCATAATGGATTGTTCGCCTTAGAGGGACTAGTAAATTTTAGGAGTTGTTATAAGCGAGCGAGGTGGGTTCGAAAAAGCAAACGTTTTTGAGCGTATTTTCTGATTGTATCGGAGATGCCAACTTTTTCAGCAGCCCCTCGTCAACAGAATAATATTCCATGCTACGAGCCGCGGACGGGATAAAATGGCCACTCCTCCTCTTCACAAAGCACAAATCAAGTGGAAATATTGGGGAAATAAACTATGGAGACCTATTTATGCACGCTACAAAGAAAATGAGAGGCCGGTAAAGATGTACGAGTAGACGATTTCCAAACGTATGTGAAGCATTGTTTCTTACCACAATAAATATCTTTGCATAAACAATCTTAAAAGGCATTATTGGAATAACAAAATGAATAAGAATTCTGACATGTAATCACTAATCAGCTTCTTAATTTCCGCGTGAATGACCTAGCTCCCGATTTGAATTTTCTCGGTGATTCGTGAAAACAAATCCTGAAACGCCTCTTTATTTGGCTGCCGGGAGTAAATGAACAGTTTCCATCCTTTCATCAAGTACCACCCACAAAGTCACTATATTTTCTAAAATTGTAAAAAATAATCATATAAAATAAAAAAAAACTGATCGTAAGTCAGTGGCGTAATTGTGAGAAGAGGCGGGAAATGATCCCGCCGGGCACTTCAGAGTAAATCGATACGAGAATAGAAGTTCATTTTTTACTTATTAATATAGAGCGAAATACAAATAAAACACATCTGCTGAGTAGATAATGTTGGAGTTAAATAGACAGATATATTTGATATACTTAGTGTTTAACACTCGGTGAAATAGTATTTCTTACCTATTATAATAGTTCGTAGAGTTTCCCTGTGAAAGTTGTAGGGGACTTTAGAGAGCTGCTTACTTCGCTGATCAACTTCACGTGAAGGCAACCGATCCTTGAGAAAGTGTGAGTTGGTACGCGATGGAGCGGATAGGTATGGGATAAGGAAAGTTCAAAAGCAGAGCAAGGTGGAGTGGGGTGCTGCGAGAGTAAACAAATGCCACGTTGAGTAAACGTGTGCAGTGTGAAGGGAGTTGCAGAGAAAGTCATAAAGTTGTGAGGCGAAAAGTTAAGGTATGGTGCACGGCAGAGCAAACAGTGGAGGCAAAAAGCATTGGATAAAGACTGGAGTGAAACATATGGAGGAAAATTGAGCGTTCAGGAATAGGGCGGCCACGATGCTTGGGAGATATACAGAGCTGCAGTAGCATCAGATGCCACAATTTTTAAGTTTTATTCAAATGACCCCTGTTATGCCTTACAGCTCATCAGCCCTTACAGCTTATTTATTGTTATGTTTGTGTATGAAAAGAATATTCAGATGCTACAATCAGCACCGCACACTTAATCTCATCATTGCGTATATCGCGGGAGACCCAGTCAATCAAGAAATCATATACTGCGTCCTCGGAAGAGTTCGTCCATATTCTCTGTCCAAAATAAGTTGACACATTTCAGGAAGTTATTGTTAATACATACATATTACAGTTGTTAATAACAGATAAGTATACCACAGTCATCAATATGCGCCAAACCCTCAAACGAGAATTATAAAAGACCTCTGCTGTGCGCCAGCGCACTGTTTCCGCGAGCTCTCCTATAATAGGAACGAATCCTTTCACTCTACACAACAATTTTTTCGTCTATCCACCAATTTATGTTATCAATTCTCATCGATAGTACACTGATCTACAGCAAGGAAAGATAAACTCCTAAATTAAGAGAATAAAGGAATCTTAATAAATATTTTTGAACGCATGTTCATTAGACAATTTCTCCATCTTTTTCTATAACATCCCAAGAGTATACACTTCCATATTTTGGTATTATATACATGACTATGCTTTCTTTTAATTGTGTGTGTAGCGCAGAATGTCAGATTCCAGTTCGTCGTCAGTCTGAGCTTCTCAACCAGGGCTGACAAAGCAGCAATTGGCTTACCCCTGAAAGGTATGAATCCCGCAGTACACAACCTCCTAGCAAATTGCCGTCTTCTTCGCCTGGCGACGGGAACGGAAGGTATCATAGACCACGTTATCAAATAATTCATGAATGGGACGTTGTGAGATCAGCCCTCACTCTCCTCCTATTACAAATTACATTCCGGGAATTTCCTCGTGGGTGAATGCAAATGAGCAAAATGAGTAAAAACTAGGCTTCATTTTATGGGTTCAAATAACTAATTGCTGTGCAGGAACAATCACCCGTAAAATTTATAATTTTCAGTTTCTACATGAATGGCCAAAACGAATTTTTGGACAAAATTTAATCAGGTCGAATTTTAATTGCTTGAATATTTCGTTTTGGTAGACGGTAAAAAAAACGTGAAAAAAAGCCTTTTGAGTTTTCCCGGATCGACGGAACGATCGTTTTACTCTGGCAAAACTAGGTAAAAATTTGACGTGCCCATAAGTTGTAACACAAAATATGCGAATGCCAAGTTCACTGCCAATGTACCATTGCCTCCTTGTGCCTCAAGCGATCGCTTGTCTTTTGGTTGCGGTTGAGGAGAGCACTGCGCAGACTGAGTGAGCACAGCCCGTGGAGCACATCGCGGATGGGTGAGCAAACGCAGCAGCAGAGATGATTGAGGAGGCAGATGCGGTGCAGAATGACAGCAGATGCAAAGAGTTGCAAATGAGAATAAAAATGCACCATGCACCGGAATGATTATGAATGATTCTTGAATTGAGCATCTAGTAAAATTGTTATTATTATTATTATTATTATTATTATTATTATTATTATTATTATTATTATTATTATTATTATCATCATCATTATTATTAATCTAACTAATAATATGTTGCTGTTTAAAACATTAATTATGATTCCATGGATATTCGGGAAAAACATTTTTTGAACAAATGTGTGCATGTGTGTGTATGTATGTGTGTGTGTGCATGTGTGTGGGTATGTGTATTCGTAAACGTAAAAAGAATATAAAAAGTAGTTTTGACTTACGATTATTAAAGAATAGAAACATATGGAAATGGATCAGGTAGAAATAAAATAACATGAAAACAATATGAGTGCAGTGTTGCGTTTTCAAAATACGAATCTTCTTGAGAAATCAAGGGACTCCAATGGGGATGGGAATGTTTTTCTGCATTTTGGGACATGAGACGTGGGTGGATCACTGGCAGTAAACGTACATACATGGCGGAAAGCAGGAACATTACTAACGATTCCGCAAAACATACAATCAATAAAGAAGGAAGGATCTCATAGAAATGTTGCCCGTTCCATTTCTAAGCAAACCACAAGCGACTCAAAAAAACAAGCCAAAAATGCAAAATTTAACAACTCATAATCGATCATTTTTCACGTTCTCACTCTTACTTCGTAAAAAGAGATAGTACTGTAATCGTGCGCCAGATAAACACCAATTTTTGATAGAAAAGCGTTTATATCAGGGTCCTGGTAACGAAAAAATGGATAATTCTAGTGCCTAGTTATAACAAATTACTTTCTCTAATACGTCCTCTTCAGAATCCATGTTTTGTGGGTGCCAAAAAATTGATTGAGAACAAAATGTCTGTCTGTCAGTCTGTGTCCTCGTGGTCAACGTTCAGCCGTCAACCGTTCAGCAGATCTTCTCAGAAACCGATATTCCTCAATCGATTTAAATGAACTCGAGGACCTCTTTGTTTGAAAGGGTTATTTTGATTTTTGGGAGCACTTTACTTGTAACATTAACAGCATTTTTAAAATTTTCTCAAAAATGACTCTAAGTTTTTAAATTAAACTTTGTCTGCAGATGACATAAAGGTCACTACAAGAATGATCCAGGTTCGTTAAAAAATCAATGACTTTTCGAAACTTGCAAAAGTTCATTTTTTTGGCTATTTCTGGCAATTAAAATTGAAGATAGAGTTTTTTTCCTGAATGGAATCTATTCTTTAATGACAGATCTTGAAATGAGCTCAGGAACAAATGTTCAAAAATATGAGTAGTTTTCACATAATTTTGCTTGAAATACAGGCAATTTATTATTTTCTCAAAAACGACTCGAATTTTTTATTTATGAAAGCACAGTATAAAATGTAGTGCTAGTCCCAGATTTGGCGAACTTCTTGTGATTTCAAAAATTGCAACACGTTAACATTGCAAAAACACAATATTGAAGATCGAGATTTTTGTCTTAAATAAAATCTGTTCTAAGAAATCAGATGTTTATAAAAGATCATTTTCAAAGGATACCCCTCGATAAGATGGTAAAAAGTTCCCCCCAACCAAATGACGTATGAGTAGTTACATTATAATTCTAACATAAAAATAATATTTTTGAAAGGTTTCTTAGCCCCCATCCCACCACCCACACCTCTCTACAGGCAAAAACGTGCTTTTTTTAATTTTAAGTTTTTTTCGGCAACTTAACACTACTTCATTTAATGAGAAAATATGATAAATAAGAAGACAATTTATACTATCAGAAAAATATTTTTTGAAATTTTATTCAGATCTAAATTAAAACACAAAAATATTTTTGAAAAAAATAACAAAAAATAATTTTATTGTGTCTTAGAACCATGGAACAGGCTTGAAACAATCTCAAGCCATCTTATTTTTATGTTAGAATTATCATGTAACCGCTCATACTTCATTTGGTTGAGGGAAACTTTTTACCATCTTATCGAGGGGTACTCTTTAAATATTATTTTGAATATAAATTTTCACGCTTAAAAGAATGGCGGAGGGCTCGTTTCCGTAGAACTCTCTTAATTTTCTAAAATTGGGAAAGTTAGAAATAAACGAGGAAGTATGTGCTGTAGTAGCATCACTAATTCATAGTTTGGAGTGTTACCAAAACGACGCAGTATGTAATTCCTGAGTGGACTTTAAACGATGACCAACGACGACAGAAATATTGAGATCTTTATAGTTCAGAAAAATGCTCTAAACCGTCTGAAAAACACATAAGCTATTAACGAAATTATGTACTGATGAAGTGATTCATGGATATAGGAAAGGAAACTTTTGTTATAAAATGAGCAATAAATAACTAAACATTCTCAATTGCCCGAGAGCCTACCCAGATGTTTCAAAGGGCTGTGGCGGCCGTCGCTCTCCTGGTGGGTTCGATTTCTGCGTAAGAGTAGGATGTTTCATGGTGGGTCAAAGCAAGTCACCACACATTCACCATTCACATAAATGTACAGATTTCCCTCCCTTCTTATATGTTACTATCCTGTAGCAATGTAGACTCAGTGGTTAGGTGGAAGAGCAGGCCCTATGGCCTGAGCCTCGCCATTAATAAAGACATTATTATTATTATTATTATTATTGTAGAAAGATGGTTCTTTTTCAAATTTATAGGACCAAATAGGATCAATCTACGATGATGTATATTAATTTATTCCTTTGTTTTTCACTACAAAAAATGTAATGTTTATTATCAACCGTTTGTCAAATGCTTTTGACAAGGCACATGCCAAATGTGCGAAACGTTAAGCAGCAATAAATGTCTATGAATTATACATCTTAATTCCTGGTATCATCGTATCATCGTAGATTGATCCTATTTGGTCCAATAAATTTGAAAAAGAACCATATTTCTACAATATAAAAAACGGGATCAACAGGAAGATATTCAACCATTCTAATATTATTATTATTATTATTATTATTATTATTATTATTATTATTATTATTATTATTATTATTATTATTATTATTCACAATTACATAACAGACGGAAAAAATAATAAATTTGTTCCTGTAATTGATAGTGAATAATGGATACAATATTAGAAGTCCTCAGTTTCCACTCTTTGAGCCTGGTGTTGTCAAGGTCATTGATTTGGTTCAACATTGGCGGCGCTGAGGCGCGCGGCTCCGTGTTTTCCTAAGCTGTTAAGAGACGGCGAGCGCGTGCGAAGGGCCTCGCGTCTCGGAGCCGCGCAGCTGCGGCCGAGGTTGGGCTGAGCGCGGGTCGCCGGGCGCTTCCGGGCCCCGAAATACGCGCCCGCGGTCAGCTGCCCAGGGCCAGCGCGCGCGCGGAGTGGGGGGGGGCGGGGAAGGGAAGCGACGGGGAGAAAAGGGAGGGGAGGGGAAGGGTCGGGAATGATTGATTGATTGTTTTTTTCGTGTTTCCGGGCGCGTCAACTGCGTCGGTCATTAGTCCCGTAAGTGTAGTTCATGTTATTTTCTCGGGAGATGGCGGTGATCATTCCCCGCTGGATGGCGAGATCCGGCGCCGACCTACCGTCGGCTAGTGGGGTTTCCCCCTAACCAGGACTCTCCCACCAGCGGGGCACCGCCCCAGTCGGGACAAGCTCTAAGCTCCAGACCTGTCTCCCGGAATATGTGGTAGTGCAGTGCATGCTAGTGTGTGTGTGTAAGGGGAGAGGATAGGACAAGGAAGAGGAAGGACAGATCGCGTGCAGTCCGTGGCCCGATTGGTAGGGTACTGCTCCGGCATTCGCCTGGTGTTGATCGGAGAAACCACTGAAAACTACCGATCAGAGCAGCCGGCCGCTAAAATTCTCCTCCAGACAGCGACTGAATTCGACCTAGCTGAAGAGCTAGTGTCGAATATTCTGCCGCCGTGGGGAGTGGGAACCTAGGACCTCCCGGTCAGACGCGCTGCAGTGACATCAGTTGATGCACTGAGATACCGCTCCCGGTGGTCGGGAATGGAGAGAGAGGCACGGAAGGGGTGAGCACATGGATGGGAAGGGCGGGGAGAGGTGGAATGGTATGGGGTTGCAGGGTTGTGGACTGACACAGTGACGCGGGGTGGAGTGGAGTGCGGTGAAACATGGCAGTGTGTGTGGGGGCGGGGAGTAGCAGGGAGCAGAGGGGCAGGACGGGATCTTGGCAGTGGCTGTGGAGGTGACAATGATGGTGACGGTGACAGTCACTATACAGTCACAATGCCAGTGACAGTGGCAGTGGCAAGAGAGACGCAGAGGGATTTTGATTAGTCACTGGACTATCAGCATCGTGCGAGTGGTCTGACTCAAGGGTTATTCATTGGAGGGTGAGATGGGGACCTCAGAGCTGCCTATAACATTGTGAGTGCCCGGCTCTTTGGAAATGTTTTGTTTTTAAAAATTAATACATCATAAGCCGACACATATTAGAAATAAAGTTGCTGACACTCTGGTAACATTATATAAATAATAATTAAACTATCGAAGATTTTTATATCTTTCATTCATACGCATTAAACAGTGATTTCCTATTAACTGTAGTGTACCTTCCGTCCGAACGTCCCTAATTAATAAAAAAATTGGCCTACGGAGACGTTATTGGTCCCATTGATGGTGTGCGGTGAAGTAAGATTTGCAACGGGGATTGCAGGTCAGACACATACTCAGCAAAGCCACCCTGCAATCCAGGTCGTGAGAGCGTAAATTATGTAGAGAGCATCGCCACACGCCCCGCCTACTCTTTGTTCTCCCGACTCGCTTTCGGAGGACGCTGCCAACTAGCGGACAGTACAGGTACTCTGCGTTCAGGATTTTATTACACCCTCTGCCCTTAAACACACTACATGTGCGTCAGAGCACATCTTTTGGGAAACCTTTGATCCCGACATATTAAGGAGGAATGACACGTTGAAAAGCAAGCTTGCGCATTTGACATTTTTGTAAGAGTATGTTGAACAAATATGTTCACAAAAAATTTCAACACTTTTCATCATTGTTTAGTCCCGCCGCTTCTCCGTTCACTTTCGTAGCAAACATCTTCTACCTTCTAAAGAGTCCTATGTACACACCACGAACCACATCTTCAAAATTGACAAAATTACAAAATTGGAATATAGAGTAGAACAATAAAAAATAGTAGGCACTGATTATAGGAGAGAAAATATTTAACCTACTTTTTTCCTCATCGTGTTTTGAGATACTTTTCGTGTCTGCACAACCAAAACTCTTCAAACCACCTTCACTTTGAAGGGGCAATTTTTCATTTCCTTCCTTCAGAACTGTTACAAAACAACGCATCTCCTTTCCTCCAAAAGCGTATACGTATTTCTTGAATGACACCTAAACAGTTTGTCTGGATGAGAAGGACACGGAAGAAGTCAAATGGAAAAGCCTAACTAAACAAACTAGGGCGTTTACAGTAACTTCCAACGTTAATCAATTGTCATGACATAATTTCAGGCTTGTGAAGGCCCTAGTTCACTCGCCAACAAACACTAATTGAAAATAGCTTGCATCTGACGTAGGTTGGTGCATGCCAGTCCCCAGGAATCCTCGACAACAACGGCTCAATTACGTGAGGAGTCTCCGCTCGCGACGACGGTCAAGTGACGAACACATAGGGATACGAAATTATCTAAAAAATGTTTGAAAAATTTCAATTCATCAATGAATCAAGCACATAGTGATTCTATTCTCGACAAATCAGACAATTCCAAATTAATTATTTTAAACTGAAAATAACCCTGCATTTATCAATATATTTTAATGCACTTGAAATATACTAAAAATCTCTGTTATTTTTTAAATTGTTTAATACATTTTGTGCAAATTTGTATTAATATTTAGACTAAATATTTCAAATAAATTTATGAAGTACTTAAATATTTCTCAAATCTGCTAAATTATGGCTTCTATATTCATTCAAAAATATATCAATTTTCTGTCACTATTATTAAAATATTTACTGATTCACTTAAAATTTACTCAATAGCATAAACAATTTCGTAAAAAAATGCTCGCTGTGAGTATTATTCCGTTCGATCTTTACAATCGCAGTGATGATGCATTGGTACTGTGAAAAAACCCTGATTAATCTTTTGCAATTACATAGACTAACAAAAAAGTGCTTTCAAAAAGTTTTTAAATCTTGAAGGCTTTTATAGGTTTTTGAGTGCTAAATCCTCATCTGAACTCTGTTCGTTTCTATCACCCACGGTGTAGTGACAATTTGATGTAGTAAGATATGGGACAATATGCTAAATAAGCAAAAAAAATAAAAAGTAAACGACTTTTCAAATACCAACAGAACTTTATTTAAACATAGAAGATGGCATTATATTCTTAATATTACATTCTACAAAGCGCTTCGTGTCCATTGACTTATACTTGCCTTGTCTCTTTTTCTTTAAACCTCCTGATATAGATTTTTCTCCTATGCGCTATTTGCTGACTCTCTCGGTGAAGTGACCAACACTAGTCTCCCATCATATTAGTGTTCCAGTGTCCCTAATAACGTTTTCCCATCACTTTTAGATCTTGATAAAACCGATCACCTTTTCTCCTGAATTGTCCGGAGATAATTGTAAATTTTTAGAAAGTGAACCTTGAAGCTCATTAAACATCCCAATTTTTAGAAAGCATCCAGCGTACTGGCAACAATTTCCTGATAGTCTATGTCTTTTTTGTTGTCTAGGAACTTATTTACAACGTGTTTAAATGCCTGGCCTTATGTGGCGCCCAAGATTTAGTATGATCATCAAGCTTAATTACGCAATATGAAAAAATACACGTTTCCCACTAAGTCTGTAATGTTCCGTCGGTGTTTCTTAATAACAAATTCGCTACATATACAACATAAACTGACAGGACTGTTGGTACAACCACAACTAGCTATGACAGAACATTAACTGCTAAACTATTATCTTATATTGTTAGCAACAATGCAAACACGTGCGCCTCGAATAAAACAAACATGGTACTGCTTGTCAAATACATCTCTGACTGGATCCGCCCCGCCCACCGTTGCGCGGTAATGCAAGGGATCACAATGTTTTACCAAAGCATAATACTACCCTCTTTTTTGTCCTAATACTTTCTTATTCTAACTTCCTGCATCTCATACGTTTCTAAAGATTCAGAGCTGCATTTGCCAAGCTATACAGAGAAAATGTTAGAATGTGAACAAACGGAGGGTGATACGGTATTTTTAGAGTTATTTTTGGAATCAGCGCACATAAAACGATAAAAAATAGCTGAATACACATAAAATGTTTTTTGGCCGTTGGCCTGTGTTATCGATTCTCAGTGAATCGAATCGGTTTTGGCAATCGCTGGAGGAGGCATACAGTGAATAGCGGGAGGTACGGACGCGCGACCCGCTGCGGTGCGCTGGGAGTACGGGGTGTGGGGTACGGGTGTTGGGTACGGGGTGTGGGGTACGGGGTGTGGGGTACGGGGTGTGGGGTACGGGGTGTGGGGTACGGGTGTGGGGTACGGGGTGTGGGGAATGGGGTGTGGGGTACGGGGTGTGGGGGTACGGGGTGCGGGTACGGGGTGTTGGGTACGGGGTGTGGGGTACGGGGTGTGGGGTACGGGGTGTGGGGTACGGGTGTGGGGCGTTGGGGTGTGGGGGTAATGGGGTGTGGGTACGTGTGCAGGTACGGGGTGTGGGGCAATGGGGTGGGCATGGGGTGTGGGGTACGTGGGTGTGGGGTACGGGGTGTGTGTGGCACGGTGTGGCACGAAGTGGGGTACGGGTGTGGGGTGCTGGGTGGCACAAGTGGGGCATGGGGTGTGGGGTACGGGGTGTGGGGTAATGGGGTGGGGGTGACAGTGGTACGGGGGGGTACGGGGTGGGGTACGGGTGGGGTACGGGGTGTGGGGTACGGGGTGGGGCATGGGGTGTGGGGTGCATGGTGGGGTACGGGGTGTGGGTACGGGGTGTGGGGTACGGGGTGTGGGGCACGGGGTGGGGTATGGGCGTGGGCACGGGTGTGGGGTACGGGGTGCGTGGCACGGGGTGTGGGGTACGGGGTGTGGGCATGGGGGTGTGGGGTACGGGCGTGGGGTACGGGTGGAAGTACGGGTGGGTACTGGGTGTGGGGTACGTGGGTGTGGGGTACGGGTGTGGGGCTGGGGTGTGGGGTACGGGGTGGGGTACGGGGTGTGGGGTACGGGGTGTGGGGTACGGGGTGTGGGGTACGGGGTGTGGGGTACGAGTGTAGGGTACGGTGTGTGGGGAGGGGAGGGTGCTGGGTACAGGGTGTGGGGGCGTATCGCCGGGGCATCTCTGGCAGGGCGGCCGCTCCGCTGCTGCCAACCGGCGCGCACCCAGCCCTCCTCGGCTCGAAATACGGGCGCGCATCGCGACAAGGGGAGGGCGCCATGCCGCACCGCACCGCCCCGGAGGTAAAGATAGCAGGGAACCGGGCAAACACAACGCCAGAGAGGAGCAAACATAACAATGAAACACTATGCGACACATCGCGAAAAGGAAATAAATTAACAAGTCATTTTTGATACCATGAATGTTCCCATTTTTTTCTAATTTATTTAAAACGTAGTTTGCAAATTATGTCACTCTTTTGAGAATGTTTTTCCCGGAAATTAATGTATCCCTTTAATTGACAATGATAATTACAACGAAGCAAATGTCAGTTATTTTGAACTGAACTCAGAAATAATACTGAAAAGAGGGATTATTATATTTTATTTATTTCATCTGTTCATCCATTTTTTGTATGAGACGAATCATTTCAATTATTCGTCTCAAAATGTGGTATTTGATCATAAAAGTGCAACGCTCGACTAAAGGCTACGTGACATTCTAGGACAAAGTTGACTATTTTAAAATTGTCTCCACATGCGAAAGGTAAAATGAAATAATATGTAGTACAAGTGGTATGAATTTAGTTTTTTTTTTCAAATTCAAATCCCAAAATGTTATTGAATCTTTCATAAAACGCTATTCATACATTCATTCATGCATTCATTCGTCAATATTCATAGCAAACAGCTTGACTGATGGAAGGGCATGTATTAACAGTACTCATTAGATCTAATTGGAATAATGAACAATGCTCTCACATTATGAACAAAATACAGATCAGGATTTGAACTGCGAACGCAGGTTCAAGAACTTGCTGCTTGCCTTGCCCGTCGCGCGTTCAGGGGCAAGTGGAAGAGAAGGGCTTTGAGGAATTCCTTCTTATCTACACTTCAAACGTAGTAGTGTCGATCTGTGTTCTATAAAAACCATTACAAAGAAAAGTTGAAATGTTAGAAAAAATAAATTCTTCATGACGGCAATTGTGACGAGTTAAAAATTAAATATTTTATATTGTTTCCAATAAAATATGGACGTTGTTAAATAACTAAGTTTTCTTCATGTTTTCATGAATTTAAATGGAATTGTATGGTATATGGCATTCCACTATGAATGTAATTTAAATCCATGCCTATAAGGCATTTTAGACAAAACACTGACCATTTCACTTTCTTCCTTTCTGCGCATCCGAAATAATTCTAAGGGACAGGTACATACATGCATGCAAATCCACAATTCCCCCAACACATTCAACTTACTGACAAGAAGAGACATAAAAACATTCTCTTAATACAAAATGAGTCCGAACAATCCGTCGTGAACTTTGTTTTTATTCTTTAATTTTATCGTATATCTTAACATGTATTTTAACATTATACATTTTAATATTATTACATTCAACATCACAATATGATAAAATGCAATCAATTTCAACTTTTTTAAGTACACATATCACAATTGAATATTTTGTATCTAATTTCCCCTTTCAAGATTTGTTTTTGATAAGCAAATACAAATAAAACAAGACCTGAAAAATTATCATTCTTGCAACACGACTAAAGCGCGAAACAGCGAACGTGCATTGAAACAAGCTATGTGGGACAGAATCGGCTTTTAATGGAAAAAGCGGTGGCACCGATAACAATTGCACGTTGTTCACGAACAACGACATATTTTTATTTCGACACCAGAGCTTAAGGTCATTGTTGGAATGGATAAATCATTTGGTGTTCAAGTGATTATTATAGCAATAATATAAGTAATGATAGATCAATGGTGAAATGTGAGGCGGATGAAATGGGAGGACTCTGCTGCGAACCCTCTTTGTTCACCACAAATTCCACATGGATCGACTGGGACTTGAAGCACACCCCAATGGTGGAAAACGAACCGTATGATCACCACGCGACGCAAATAACAACGAATTCAACGATGACCGTCGTCAACATCGTTACCGACACCGATACAATCGCCCCCAAAGACGTCACAGCCACCGCCGCGACCGCCTTCAGCAGCAACACCGCCGCCGTCACCGCCACTGCCACCGCTCCGATATAGCCGCATGAAATATACGCGCTGTTTGTTTGCGTCCACCTATTTTTACGTAACGCGATCCCCCGCGCGCGGCCAAGGCGGCGCCGTCACAGAGATTTATGAGGCGAATGACGCGGCAAGGGCGACGACGCGGCGCAGCAGGCCCTCATCGCGCTCGTCCCCGCCCCCGCCCCCGCGGCAGCTCGCGGCGCGGATGAGGCGACCGACCACGCACGAGGCTGTTGCTTCCACTCTCGCTTTCCGCCTGGTGGCAATTGTTCTCGTAGGACGCACGTTGCTCTCTGACTTTACGCTGCATACTGCATTGGTTGGTTGGTTGTTAGTGATTCCGGGCGCGTCAACAGCTTAGGTCATTAGACCCGTAAGTGTAGTGCATGTTTGTTTTCACGGGAGATGGCGGTGATCTTCCCCCGCTGGATGGCGAGATCCGGCGCCGACCTACCGCCGGCTAGCGGGGTTTACCCCTAACCAGGACTCTCCCACCAGCGGGGCACCGCCCCAGTCACTCTAAGCTCACGACCGGTGTCCCGGAATATGTGGTAGTGTAATGCATGTTAATGTGTTGTAAGGGGAGAGGATAGGACAAGAAAGAGGAAGGAAAGATCGCGCGCGGTCCATGGCTCTTTTGTTAGGGTACTGCTCTGGCATTCGCCTGGGGTTGATCGGAGAAATCACGGAAAACTACCGATCAGAGCAACCGGCCGCTAGAATTCTCCTCCAGATAGCGATTGAATTCGACGTAGCTGAAGAGCTAGAGTCGGAAATCCTGCCGCCATCGGGACTCGAACCTAGAACCTCCCGATCAGAGGCGCTGCAGTGACATCAGTTAATGCACTGAGCTGTCGCTCCCAGTCTGCGTATTAGATATAGGTGCGGCTGAACAACTAGTATCGTTACGATCTACGACAGAGAAATGGGAAATAGTGGTATTATGAGATACATATGAGATCCCCCACAAAAGTTTACTGGCACAACGCATGCTACTGTAGGCAAGGTTCACGGATTCGACAGTTTCCGATTTTGGGGATAAGTGGTCATAAACAACCAGTTTACTTCCGAAAAATACCTGGTAGACAATGGACCACGGGCTGAATGGGACTGACTCAGTGTAGAACGATAAATCAGAGAACCTCTGCCAAGATTCCAAGACTGGATTATCCTGCCTGCAGTCCGGATCCTTGGCAGCCGAGCTTCCAGGGCAAACACTTTTTCTCCGTACTCCGTTCTGCCCACCGCCAATTCTTCATTCAAGGACCGGGATTTGTACCAATGCTCTTTGTCTACATTGCGCTAAAAATTACATTGTGCTAGAAATTACCAAGCTGAGATAGGCTAATAAATAAATTACTACGAACCTTTACAGACCAGTGGCTACAACAAAAAAGATATTGCTGTGTGCTATTTCTTTTTTCATTAAATCTATACTTTCATTAAGACCATCTCAATCTACAGGTATATCAAAAGTCATCTCATTACAAATCTTATGACGGGAGTACATCGCTGGAATTTCGGTAAAACGATTCTCTGATATACGTTACATTCACAACATCGTCTGACGTCTACAAAATCGTCTGCAGAATCGTCTGACGTCTACAAAAATGTATTTCTCTCCGATCAAGAAATAAATTACAAACTCGACCAAAAGAGGGTTGCAAAAAAAACACGGAAAGTAACTAAACGTTTCAAACAAATACTTCTTTATTTGTCCTATTCACAACTAGGGGGATTCCTTCTAATTTATTATCTTAGTTGAAGTAGTTGGATTTCATGCCTAAATTTCTTAATGGAGGAAAAACTATTCTGGATTACTCATGCTTATCCCCCAATGATGTTCTCCACTCCATTTAGGAAAACCGAAGTATAGTACATTTTAATGTTAGATTTTAAATGATATTTAAATACGATAGACTCCTCAAGGTGTTATATTTCTGATATTATTTAAATTCGGCTAGAAAGAAGTAGTTTCTCCTACACCTCTGAAACATGAGTTCATTTGTAAGTCAGGGATTCGTTTTCAGTGCCAAGTTTTGCGTTCGCCTGCCTCCGGCCCTTCCTGCGCAGTCATCCGTAGACAGCTGACGGGCGGAGGGCGGTGCCAAAGGTCAGCGCTGCGCCAGCGCCCCGCCCACTCTCCCCCTCCCCCTCCACCCCTCGCCCGCCCCTTCCGCGACCCCTTCTCCAGTCAATAGCATTGGTTGAAAACAACAGCTTGTTTGCAGATATTGAAGCTGAAGTACCAACATTATTTTTACTACTCACCACATTAATTAATCGATAGTTACAATCAGGCTATCCTACTTACAGTTAAAGATCATTTTCAACTTCCTTACATTTTTTTATTCTTTTCGAATAAGGTCAAAGAAGGAAGAATTTCACTCTTTGCCTTTTATGAAGGTGATTACATATATGAAGGATTATTAATAAACATGAGATATAACAAAACACACATTCTTACAAACTTCTCAAAATATGAAGTATGATCATATTATTTTGATTTTAAATGACGTCTAGATAACAAATATTACAAGAACCTTCGACACAAGTTGGGACAATATTTACAAATCGCTTGTATACACTATTAGGTGTGACATCAAATTTCTCATCATAATCGAGAAAGGAACTATCCTTACCCTCGTTCATGGCCGAAAGATGAGATGATATTCTGCCTCGATGAACGAATTTTTCCTGGTTCCGAAAAGTATATCACGAATATATGGATTTAAAACAGACGAAAAAGTGTGTTGAATTGAACTTAAGTTCAATGGAGATTTATGAATATAACTAATATCTAGAATGAATAATAAATGAAAATGTGGCACACCTCGTGGGAGGGATTGATTTTGCGAATAAAATAGATGCAAAAATTAACAACTCTGTTAAGAGGTCACTGGCCGCGATCTGCGGCATGGCGTATGACTGAGATATGTGTGTACGCGTATTAGAAACTCACACTTTCTGGAAGAATTTGACGAACGATGGAAATTCCTAATGATTCAGTATCTTCCTCCAATTATCCAAACAAACAAACAGGGCTGTCGTTGCAATTGTATACGATTTATTTGAGTGAGAAAATTAAAAATAAGTTTCCGATATTTATAGTTTAGGGACATGTAAAAATGTGTTAACATAGGCAGCTTAACGCCTACATAATTTTATTGTAAATAAAATTAGATCGAATATTGACTACCCGTAGTTTCATAAACTCGATTTATGTGTCCATGTGTGCTAACAGCCATTTATTTCCAATACTAATTGAGATCGCGAAAGGTAGACCTCACAGTACTTGAATATTACAACCTGACATGAACAAGTACGATGCGTAACCACTTAAATGTGCGAACAAGTGAACAACACTTAAATGTGCGAATGTGCGAACAAGTGAAAGGGACCCGTGTGAAGGTCGCGAAGCTCTCGGCGAGAGCTTCTTACAACGAAATGGTCTGTCGTGTCGTATCCAAACTCACCTTATTTATTAAATGACAGTTAAGGCGGCATATGATTTATCTGCACGATTTTAGCAGCCAAAACAAACGAGATAGTAGCTTCATTGCTATTATTCTACATAAAATAAGTTCTCACCACTTCTTGAAAGGATTTATATTTATTTTTTCGTTCGTATTGCTTCATTCCAATCGTTACTACGATCAACAACTTAAATATCATCATTCAGGGATCCATGATTCCTGTGAGGACTTTACAGAGCGCGACTCTTTACAGAGAATAAACCTTTGTGGTTGTGCCTGAAGTGTAACGCTCGCCAAAGGAACATACGCTCAGAAAATCACTAATATGGGAATTTCGTAGCGTGAGGCAAGTGAACCCGATAGTCCTTCCCTAGCTCGCAGCTCGCTTGTACGTCAGAACTGCTTTTATCTTATCGAATAGGAGAAGGGCTGCAAAGATAGAAGTTAAAAGCGCGAAAACTATAGGAAAAATTGTATATTTAATATATTTTGATATATTCCCGTTTGTTCAGGCAGGTGCATCTTTTTTTGCAAAGGAAACACATGTGAACTCAACTATCACTAAAAAATCAGGTTTTAGACATGACGCGACAGACGAATCCATTTCAACTGGGTTTCAATGCTCCCTCACTGTCCTTGCCCTGCTCACGTAGTAGAACAAAAGCTTGGTCCCCCACTTGAATCCTCGAGTTGAAAACCTCTCGATGTCGATTCGAGAAAATCGTGGATTCTCCGAATGTACATAACAATAACTTCCATCAAAATGAAAGTCGAGAGACGAGTGTGGTAAACGCGAAAAAACAGAGAAATGTCACTTTACCACATCGAAGAGTAAGAACAATGGGAGCGGAGCATCTCTTGCATGACAAACACTGAACTTTTTATGAGGGAAAAAAGTCACTCCGGTGCACTGACATTTCACTTCTGCGGCGACCTTTTTCTCTCGCCCCCCCCCCCCCCTCGCTCATCAACGCGTGCGTCGCTTGTTTCCATCGCTCCCCCTCCCTTTGCCGGCTCAATCGCCGTGGGCTGGACTGCAGGGCCGCAGCCTCGCCCTCGCGCCAGCTCTTCTGTCGGCCCTGACATTTGCACCCCTCGCCCTGCAGCCCCTAGGGCCACCGCCAGACACTTGCTCGAAGAATGGCGCGTCACGCTCAGCTGTTCATTCCGGCGAATGCTCCAGGCTATCAGGACGACGCAGGCACGATGGAGGATGGTTTGCCAACACTTCAACGATCATACACTGAGAAAGAAGTATTTATAACTCTGCAAAACGTTAGCACTGTTGAAATGAATGTGGTTATATGAAAAAGGGAAATATTAGATTGAACAGATCCTTGAATAAGTGAATTGTTTATGTAATACGTGTCCATGATACAGCTAACTCAATTTTGAGCCATTTTTCACTAACTGCGTGCATGCAGCATGCAGGAATATGTTGACTGCGAACAACTGATTATCTTAGTGTACCGTTTCCTTAGTGAACCTGTGGACGCTAGGATACGCTTTTCGGTCCGTTGTGCTTGGTTGTTCTGCAGTGAAGGGACAATGTGACGACATGTGAAATGACAACCACAGTGAGCGTGTGTTGCTTCTCCCAGCAAGAAAAAACAATTCAGTGTAGGGCCCAAACATATTAGGAACACAGACTTGAAAGGAGAATAGCCAACATGATGACAGATCTACTATCTACCCAAATTCCTACAGAAAATAATATCATATAGTTAAAATGGTCTGTAAAATGAAATACACAAACAAACACTACATCCATAAAACACATTTTTGAATTCCCGCATTATAAACAAACTTTTACACTACATGAAATAGTTCATAAAATGACGTCTTATGGCACAGATTATGACGTATTTGCCGTTTCTGACACGAATAATTGCGTCATCACTTATCACACACTCGACCACTTGCAGTGAGAGAATTGTTGGGAGATATCGGCAAACAGCCGACCATCGTTTCTTCCCAGATGTCAATTACCCGAGACGTCACAATAAAATTCTTTCCAAAAATGAACTTTGATTCTCTTATAAATTTATAATGTTGTTATACAAAAATATGAAGTATGCAATTCGTTTATAATTTTGATTGTTGCATTCGTACAAATTTAAAAACTCGCTCCTAATGTTGCTTGTTTTCAAAACACGTACCCTATTATATATATATATATATATATATATATATATATATATATATATATATATATATATATATATTCCCAACTTGTTTTACAGAGACAATGTACATTCTTTTTTGGAATTACCAACCATCGATAATCAGTTGTGATGGTCAGCAATACTGAATTTATAATAATATAAATAATTATTATATTATATAATTATTAATATAAATTATTATTATAATATTAATTATTATAAACTAGTTGCGTAATATACTATTATCAAGGAAACGGATCTCCTTTTTTCCACACGCAGACCGGGTGTCGGGCGTAGCAGCGGGTCATGGCTCTGTAAACGAACACCGGCAGCCGGCTCGCACGCAGGCACAGGCGGACGACCCGCGGGCTCCATTCCGAGAGAGAGGACGCTCCAATTGCGCGCATTAGGGCCGCCGCTGCATCCGTCATCCGCTGCGCCGGCGTTCACAGCCACAGAAATAGGAACTCGCGGAGCTAATGGACTACCTATAAAGCCAATTGAATGAATGAATGAATGAATGAATGAATGAATGAATGAATGAATGAATGAATGAATGCCTTATTTTTACGTGGCGAGACTCAGACCATGAGACCTGCTCTTCCGTCTGACCACGCAAATTTCGTTACGCTCCTTTCAGCTACTAGAGGAGAAAAATGAATGAATGAATGAATGCCTTATTTTTACATGGCGAGACTCAGACCATGAGGCCTGCTCTTCCGTCTAATCACGCAAATTTCGTTACACCGCTTTCACCTACTATAGCAGATAGAAGGTATTTCTTGGGCGACGAAACAGGCAATTTGAATTTAGCCAAGAGGCTTCATTTAGGCTTGAGGATCTTTTACATGCACGAAATCTACAAAAATGGGACAGTCGGCACTTACGAAGGATTTTTTCGCCCTTAAAAATCCACGGCTTCGATAGGATTTGAACCCGCAAACTTGGAAATAACAACCCGATACGCCATCCGTTACACAATCGCCGCCGCCAATTGGATATCTTGCCAAGGCTACACGTGGTGACTTCAAACAGATTTCCCTCATTTGCATGCAAAATGACGAAAAATGTTTCACAGTAGGTATAACATATGAGAGATGCTCATTCACGTGATGATGGGTATTTGATAGGCGCACTCATACGAATGCTCTTATAGCACATGTGCTTTGACAAGTTCTTGATCGCATTCTTTCCTTCGCTCAATACGAATCTTTAAATACATCCAGAACGAAATGTTGAGTGTCTGAGGTCTCTTTATTATCGTAGTAATAAATATTAATTGAAAAATATCATTAAAATGTGAGTAAACATTTAGTAATTCACATTTGATACAACGTTATAAATACTCTCGTATTGTTTTTTACATCACAAAGTTGAAGTAAAATTTCATTTCTATTATTGTACGTTTCTTTGTGGTATTATGTAAATTCTTCTCCTACTCTTTGAATGCCGTACAATTCTTTCAGTGACAATGTTTGGCCGTTTCTGCGTCACCAGGGCTTCCCAAACGAGTTCATTGCCCTCCCAATGAGTGGATCTCCGCCGCCCAATCAGAGCATCCTCTGGGCGCACGAATCTTGCGGGCAAGAGGCAGCTTCCCCTTCCCCCTCCCCTTTTACCCGCACCAAGTGGCGATCTAGACGAGAATATCACACATGAAACAACACAGTGTACATAATTACTACTGGCACAACTTTCCTATAAACAACTCAAGGGTGACCGATATTTGTTTGTTTTTGTTTTTTCAATTTCAGTTTTGAAATTCGTTGTTTAAATCATTAGTCACCGCGAATGAGGACCGAACCCGGGACGGTATGAGCCCAGTTGCTTAACCATAAGCTTTCGAGACAATGGATTCTTGTACCGATGGTGCATGCAGTTACTTGGAGTCCCTTTATTGGCCGCGTATTTGATATTTGAATAGTAACAGTTTTGTTTTGATAGTGCGGTCATCGTCGTCAGACGTGCGTTGTGAACACCAGGAATGAATGTAATTCTCATTCAAGAAATCGAAAACTGCTGAGGGAAAGAAAATGAAGTGATAAAAGGCAATGCCAGTCTTCGTGACTGCAACACTACCGACATATGTGTATTTCCCACGAAACAATGATGGAACGAATCAAATTCTTGTGTAACCTCATGCGCAGGCAGAGTAAAGCTAAAGCGGAAACATACTTAAAACATGCATTATTTAAAGGTTTATTTTCAGGCCCTGTATTATTTTACTTTTCACTTATAATTTATCTTACACTGTTGATTTTATATATTTTAAACCGATCAATACAATAACTTATTGATCAAAGCAGTCAAGGCTTGATTGTTAAAAACAACGCTTTTCCTTTGCCTAAGAAGAATATATACTGAATGTACTAAAGCTCATACATTTTGTGGACATACTAAAACCGCACTGCTGTAAACAAGATTATAATATAAGTTCAAAAATATCCCGATAACAAAATCTACCAACAGATCCGTTTTAAAAGTATCAAAGTTCAATGAATAGAACTATAAAGTTTATCTTTGACAATCGCATAACAAAGTCCAAACATCTAGCTAATTTACCGTGTAACTGTGGTTATCTTGCACAATAACGTACGGTCCGTCACGATAGTTCAAATAGAAGAGCAACTGGGTCTATATCAAACGATCCGCTTTCGATTCTCGGCCGAGGCAGTTGATTGTTTCAGCAACTTAAACATAATTTACTCTCCAAAGCAACACTAAAAAGTTGCAATAAATATTAAGGGCCTGGCAATTACTCTAAAAACTCTGTCAAAAATATAATTAAATATTGTAAAATTACTACACATTGCCAGAAATATTCAAATATGTTGAAGCCTGTTTGAAAAGCTCAAAAGCCGATTGTAGAAGTGCGCACAATAAACTCTCGGAATCCAAGCATTCCAGTGCCTTGGAATTCATGTCCACGAAAGCACGAGTTAAATAACGTAACTCTCTAATGCCATCTGGCCATCTCCAACAGATGGCGAACAGGCACCTACGCTGAGATGGAGTACGTGAGCACTTGATCTACACCGCAAAGCGAAATGGATCTGTGCCAAGACTACTCGTTCGCCCGCAAGTATATTTTCACAGTTCGAAGCCGCTTAATAGCACTCATATTGAGGTTATGTCAATAAGAAGGAGAGACGTTAAAAATGAATCCACCTTAGAGACATAGTTGACATTGCATTCGAAAGAGGAACGCTGCATCTGGGAGGGAGACTGGAAATACAAAGCAACAGACGGATGAACTTTTCAGAGTTTCTCACTTCACGTGTATCTGTAAAAAGATGTTTATTTTTCTCTGGAAAGTTAGTTTCGCCTTTGACAAATGTCATTTTTGAGGTAAAAAATGTACGTAGTTTTATGTAAGTTTCACTGTAAAAAATTGTTGTTTCAGGTAACATGTAATAACTTCAACTTCTGTTATGATGATCATTTAACATGTTTAAACGAAATTTCACGCATGCTTATATACTACGAAACAATCGAAAAATTAAATACAAATTGAATCTGAATTACATGAATATCCAAATATATTACACACAAACACTATCGAAAATATCATATTTCTTGTAACAATAAGAAATTTTTTTAGAAAAGATGATCGGAAACATACAAATGAAATCTCTTCAATACAATACAGCACTTAGAACTGACATTTCTTCGCCGTATAACTTGATCGTTACGCGCTATATGTTCTTTTGATTAACCGGGTTAAATTAGGGCATTAAATTCGCAAAATAGTTCATCACTCTCAACATAGTGCAATTAAAATATAGAAATGATCTTGAGAGACTGACCGACACTGCGAGTTGCAGCACTGAACAATTTTAGTCCCCCCCCCCAAAAAAAAATAAAAAAATAAAAAAACGAATAACACTTACATAATGCGAGAGAAATGTAGACTTACGTAACTGGTTAAAGCATAAAGCGCACACACATCGCATTTGAACAGAAGATCGTGTTTTCCTCCGCTGACCTCTTTGCGTCCGTCCGCGAGGAAGGAAATTACTGGCGGCGACCAAAGGAAGCGGAGCTGATGCGGAGCAGGGGCGGGGCGATGGAGGTGGCGGGGCGGGGGCGGGGCGGGGTGAGGTGAGGTCGAGGCGCAGCGACCACCTGCCGCTCGCCGCTGCGCTGTCGCCCTTCGGTCACGTGGCGAATGCATCGCCCGCCCACTCCGGCGCAGCGACGCTGCACACTTCGACAGCACCACGACAGTCACCGCACACTCGCGTGCACAGCCCACACTCAACGCGACACACAGCTCCCCTTCCGCTTCAGCCGTATCCGTTAACGAGGCCAAGGAGATGGTTTAGATGAGTACATGGGATGGGTGTTGTCAATCTTTGCATTTCACCCCTACATGTCGAATGTACAGCTCTGGCGCAAAGTGGTTTCCGCTGCAACCGTGTGTGTCATGTGCACTTATGTTAGCGCGCGCGGGAACACGCTGCAGGCGGCTGGGACTCACCACTTCATGTCGGGCGCGTGGGCGTTGCGCGGGGCGTGGGCGTGGGCGTGGGCGGGAGCAGGGGCGGAGGCGGAGGCGCCGGAGCGAGAACCGGCGTACGAGCCGCACGACACCACCGTCTTGACGCGCGCACACTTCACACGTCCGGGCGGGCTCGCAGGCGCGCCGGCAACTGGCGACGAGCAGGGTGGCGGCGGCGGCGGTGGCGGCGGCGGCGAGGCCGTGCGCGCGCGCGCGCTCTCCGCCCGCGGCCCCGCCCCCTCCAACGCCACACGTGCGCCGCCGGCGCCCCGCCCCCCTGGACCCGCGTCACCGCCCGCAGCCTCCGAGCGACGGGGCAGGGGAGGGCGGAAGAGTTGCCGGAGATCCTCCTCCCTCGGCGCCACCGCGGAAGTGCGGCCTCTGCGTGACCTCGTCCTTGAAGCGCGCTCGCCCGCCCGCTCCAGCGCCCTCGCCCGCGCGCCCGGGGACCGACGGCAGCGGAACGCCGCGCCGGGCGCTCTCGACGGGAAGCTTTTCTACGCCACGAGTGGCGCCTTGCGAAAGCGAGCGTTCCAGCGGGGGTTTCTCCGCTGCGCCGAAAAAGCGTTCCATGCTTCGATAGGATTGCGTAGGTTTCCACGGTCGGAGTTTCTACGGACTGCCGCGTCCCACCCCTTTGGACGAGGCATGCAGAGAATGATCTTGGGTATTCGGGACGAGTCAGATTGCGTAGGCTTTCGCGGTCGGGGTTTCGACGGAGAGAGTTCATCTACCTGGGCATGAATATGAAATTTGCTATTGAAATTCACTTAATTTCTTGTCAATGTAGTCCCCCTGGACATGAACACACTTGGTCCAGTTTGTCTCCAGTGACAGAATACCCACGAAACATCTCGACTGTTCAGATATCCCCATTAGAGCTTCCTAAATTAATTCATCATCAGGAAATCGAATTTTTTCATGTTTCGAAACAGGAAGTAGTGACTGGGAGCCAGATCTGGACTATATGGTGGATAATTAAGTTGTACGAAGCCACAGTCCTTCACAGGAGACTGTGATTTGCGTGACGTGTGTAGGGGCATTGTCATGGAACAACAATACATCAGCAGACAAGTGCCCGTGGCGCTTCTGTTCTACAGAGTCACGAAAAGCCCTTATGGTAAAAAATTGGTGTCTCCAGTGATGGTTGTCTTGGGTAGAATGAATTCTACTAGCAGAACATCTTCTGTATCCCAAAAAACGGTAGCCAGGATCTTTCCGGCTGATTCTGCACCCGATTTTTTGGGGGTGTTGGACACCATTTGTGCTTCCATTGCATGGACTGTTGCTTGGTTTCATAATCAGAATAGTGAACCCAGGTTTAATTCCCTGTTACATTTCGTGAGTTCCCTGTTACATTCCCCGTTCCAAATTCTCTAAGCAAGTCCAAATTCTTTCTGCAGCATTGCTGGCGAAATGCTTTCTACTGCAGAGACAGCTATCTATCTAGACTATCCGAGAGAGATCTAGGCTATCCGGGACCAGCCGCATGTCGTGGTGGTTGATGTTGTGGCCGAGATATAGTGACCATGTGACCATCCTTAGAGCTGTACTGCTGTAGAGTTCAGCAGTGGAGCTCTGAGGAAGGCCACAATACGTTACCCTAAACGTGAGCCACCACGGCAGGGCTAAAAATGGAGATGTTTCCATCTATTCTGAGGGTATCCTTCGAACAGTGGAGGCAAAATGAACCAAATGTGTTGACGACAAGGGTGACTATATTGACAAGTAATGAGGTGAGTTTCAATATCAAATTTCATATTCATGCTCAGGCAGATAACTTATTGAACTCTCTCTGGAAGCCTACACGATGCAGGTCGTCCCGAATACCCTAGATCATTCTCTCCATGCCTCGTCCAAAGGGGTGGGACGCCGCAAGGGGATTTTTGTCGCGTGGGCTGGACGCGTTGGCCTTGAGGGTGGGTCATCCTGAGCGGAGGCATCTGGTGCGCGTCCGCCCCCGCGCCAGCGCCCCTGACCCGCTCCGCCCCCGCGCGCACCTGCTCGCGCACCTGCTCCGGCTGGCCCCGACCTTCGCGCCGCCCACGCCCCCGCCCCCGCCGCCGCAAGTAGGCCTGGCCACGCCCCCGCTTCACTCTCGGCACACGCTGGGCGCGTTTCGTTTAGATCGCCTCGCCGCCCCAAAACACTACAATTAAGACGGTAACCTTGCAGCTCACGCCGTTGATTTCGCAGATGACCGAGTTGCCTTTCCGTTAATTGAGCGTTAGAACTTTTTTAAGAACAACGTCCTTCGCAGAGTTTCTGTTATCGTTTTTAGATGCCGTAGCTTCCTGTTCTTTCCAATAAGCTGTAAGCTGAAGGGACCAGAATAATTTCAGCCAAACACAAGGTGGCGTAGCATCCTTCAGACCGGAGTGTGTGTAATACAGTTTAAAATGAATACAATTATCTAACATAACTTGTTTTTATTATTGTTAAATGTTGTAGTTTAAGAAATTTTTAAAATTTCTACAATGTTAGTAAACATGTCTTATATGCATTTGATTATCAAACACTCAACAGCATTTGTGAAGGAAGATACACTAAAATTCGAATGACGGTTCTGAAAGATCACTGCATATATTCGAATAACTTTTAACTGGCACTTGTGCTGCAGAGTTAAACACATTTATGAATAGAAACAATTTAATCACATTCCTCCCACATAAGTAATTATACCACCAATAGAAAATTTAGGCGGCTCAAGGTGACCTTTCAGCCTGTGTGCGTTCGCCAACCCTCCCACAGCCACAATTTCTCGTTTCGTCAGGTCATCAACACATTAGCCCTTCACGCTTCGGTGCAGTCGAAGCATTTTGCTAGTTATCCCTAATCTATATTTCTTTTTGGCATTGTTACCATATCTTTTTTTATTCACTAATATTTATTTATCCAAAACCGTCTTTTGTATATAGAAATACCAAGTGCTTGGTTTATAAAATTTTAGGTCCCGGAACGCTGCCCAAATTAATTATTAATTGAATATAAATAGTTACATAAGTATAATATAATTTAATAATTATTCCAGAGGTACCGGTATGCCGTTCCTTCTCGTTCCGACAGAAATCAAGCCCTGGAAATACCAAGCATAACTTTTTATGTCAAATTTCTCCTTCTAAGAATGGAGAAAAATGTCTTTGTCTTTCAATTTTATATTTTCTGATTTCTAATTTTCTTCTCAACTGATTGCACTGCTCTCAATTGCTTTTTATATTTCGCTCTGGATATGAAAAATTCAATTGCACATGGTTTCGGAGTCCTGGCAGCCCAATTATTATTACGGACATTTGAGGGTATAGAAGCTCTTAATAGAATTAAAACTAAATTTCACACAACGTAATACTTACTTCGTAAAATTTATTCCAAACCAGCGTCAACTTTGAGAAGTCGATATCGAGGTTATTAATTCATAAGTTTCGCAACGGCTTTTCTTCAAATGACGACTTCTCTCGAGCAGACGGGGACGAGGACGAATCTAAGCAAAAGGCGAAATGAAAAGGAAATAAGTTTTTTGTTAGATATTAATAATAATGATAATCAATAACTTATTCCAGTAAATAGGCGTATGCCTGGTGGGAGTTTAGAACTAGGGATTTTACCGAATGGCACAGACTTTCTCGTACTAGTTCGTTTTCTAATACCTTTAGTCTGTTCTAGATTTTCGGTTTTGCCCCATGTCGCCTAAAGAACATTATTTTCATATTTTCTCAATTTTTCGTTCTCCTAATGGCATGACTCTAAAAATATGACTTTAAGAATTTGATAGAAGAGTAAAACCTACACCTAAATGCAAATTTTCGTTGAAAATTTTGGATACGTTTTGAGTGCTATTCTGCACCAGCACTAATTTAATCTTACTTTAGAACGAAAGAACTAAAGTTTATTGTAAACACCAACTCAAGATGTCGGACTTCTTGGTGGCAGAGAGACTGAGGACAGGCCTTTGTTTAATTTCTTGGCAGCGAATGACACAGTCAGGGGACGCGCTAGTTTAGCTTCCTATCCCTTCTTGGTATACTGATACGTTCCTTTGTTCACATCCACATATTGAGGCAGTCTTCACATAAATTATCACCGAACATGACAGAGGTGTATCCAAATTTTAAGGTATTTAAAGGTAATGTTTTCCTATATCCATTTTTGTAAAATGATCAATCACGGAAAAGTAATAAAAAGCAAATACATGTCACTGAACTACGAATTCTATTCAAAGGAGAGAAATGGAAGATATGTAATCCAATGGTTAGAACGTATTTGAAGAAAAATATAATGTTTAAAAGAGTATTATTAGGCTCTGAAGTCATCAAGATATTGTACTAGATTTAACTAGATTTTCTTTTTACTTTCTCACCTCATTTCGTGAGAAGAGCAAGTATTGCAATCGTGCTCCGGGAAAAGGCGAATTTTTAACAGAAAAACTCTTATTGCCGGGCACTGGTGCCGAAGAGGTGAACAAATCTCGTTGCAGTAATTACTTCTGCTAACCAGTTGTGAAGTCAGAATCCATGTTTTGTGGGTTCTTGACACAGAAATATCTATCGATTGATGGCAGTACGTGCGTCTGGACGTTGGGGACTACTTTACATGAAGCCTCTTTAATTTTTTCCAAAAAATGGCTCAAAATTTTTCGATTAAACTTTGTTCTCGAATAGTGTTAACTACACCTAAAACAACGGCGCATGTCTCATTGAAAATCCTGATCATTCGAATATTGTAAAAGTTCACCCAAAACCACTTCTAATTGTTTCATATTTTTCTCCCGAATAGAAGAAGGGACACTAGAAAGGATGACGCAGTTCTATTTTTCGTTAAACTCTTTGAATTGGCGAAAATTGCATTTTGTGTAGAAGTCCAATAAATACTTAAACACATGTGCGGTTAAGAGGTATTTTTTTCATATTTTTCTGACTCGTGTCACAATTATTGTCTATTACGTGATCGCCTCATTTTATGTTGCTCAACATGAATGGGCCTGCACTTCCTTCGTTATCTCCAAGATCTCATTTACCCGCGTCCTTTCGACGAAAAATTAAGGAGTTTTAGTGAACATGCACATGCGCAGTATTCTAGTTTGAGAAGTCACACTGTGTATGCGTGTGCTTGTTAAAACATCGGAATCATTTATCTAAAGAAAGCGTATAAATCAGAACCAAGGATGGGTCGTTTGGCTTCCGTGAGATTCCAACTGAATTCCGCATGCTGTAGTCAGGGTACGCCTGCTCTCCCTGCAAATCTTCTGATATGATTTATTGATTGATTAATGATTCTTGGTGGGTCAACTACTAAGGTTATTCGTACGTAAGTGTAGTGAGTTTTTTTAATTATTGCGGGAGGTGGCGGTGATCTTCCCCCGTTGGATAGCGAGATCTTGCACCGACCTACGTCGGCTGGCGGGGATTTTGCCCAACCAAGAATCTCCCATCAGCGGGGCAGCCAGGATAAGCTCTAAGCTTCCAAATGGTTTCCCGACATATGTATTGATTGATTGATTTTTTCGTGTTTCCGGGCGCGTCAACTGCTTCCGTCATTAGTCCCGTTAGTGTAGTGAATGTTTTTTCTCGGGAGATGGCGGTGATTTTCCCTCGCTGGATGGCGACATCCGGCACCGACCTACCGTCGGCTAGTGGGGTTTCCCCCTAACCAGGACTCTCCCACCAGCGGGGCACCGCCCCAGCCAGGACAAGCTCTAAGCTCCCGACAGGTCTCCCGGAATATGTGGTAGTATAGTGCATGTTAGTGTGAGTGTGTAAGAGGAGAGGATAGGACAAGGAATGGGAAGGACAGATCGCGCGCGGTCCGTGGCCTGTTTGTTAGGGTACTGCTCCGGCATTCGCCTGGTGTTGATCGGAGAAACCACGGACCGACATATGTAGTACTGTAGTGCATTTTAGTGTGTGTGTATAAGGGGAGATGATAGGACAAGGAAGAGGAAGGAAATATCGTGCGCGGTCCGTGGCCCGTTTCTTAGGGTACTGCTCCGGCATTCGCCTGGTGTAGATCGTAGAAACCACGGAAAACTACGGCGAAGCTCCTGAGAGACGATGTTGGAATGAGAGTAACGGAGGCGGAGCGGCTGAAGCCAAAGGGGCTGACTGGGTTGGCGCTAATGGCCTCGGGAGGGCGCCCCGCGCGCTCGACCTTCTGGCGCCGCGACGCCCGACGACGCCGCCCGACGCCCGAGGGGCCGAGGGGCGGGCACGCGCCCGGGGCGAGGGGCGTTCGCGCACGCGTGCGTAAGGATCTGGGTAACGGGGTCCCCCGCCCCCGAATTAGTGCTTGTCCCGTTTGGCAGCCCGCCGGCCAGGTGAGTGGCGGCGTCGGCGAGGGCGGGGGCGGGGCGGGGAGGGCCGGCGTATTCTGGGGCCTCACCTGCCGCCCCCGCGGGAGATTTGGGTCGGCGGGGCGGCGGACGGCGGGCGACTCGGCGCCTGGGCGGGGGCAGGGCTGCGGATATCCGATGACGACCCTTTGGTTTGATTGATTGATTTTTCCGTGTTTCCGGGCGCGTCAACTGCTCTGGTCACTAGTCCCGTTAGTGTAGTGCATGTTTTTCTCGGGAGATGGCGGTGATCTATTCCCCGCTGGATGGCGAGATCCGGCGCTGACCTACCGTCGGCTAGTGGGGTTTCCCCCTAACCAAGATTCTCCCACCAGCGGGGCACCGCCCCAGCCGGGACAAGCTCTAAACTCCCGACCGGTCTCCCGGGATATGTGTTAGTGTAGTGCATGTTAGTGTAAGTGTGTGTGTAAGGGGGAGATGATAGGACAAGGAATGGGAAGGACAGATCGCGCGCGGTCCGTGGCCCGTTTAGTAGCGTACTGCTCCGGCATTCGCCTGGGGTTGATCGGAGAAACCACGGAAAACTACCGATCAGAGCAGTCGGTCGCTTGAATTCTCCTCCAGACAGCGACTTAAGTTGACCTAGCTATGACCCTTTGGCGTAGGGCGGACATCCGAAGAATTTTTTGCCACCACGACTCGCATTTGTGTCCACGCAAGTAACTAGTTTTCTTAGTTATGAAAAGCGAACTTGCTACCGTTAAAGTATTGATTGTTCTGTTGTCTAGTGGTAACTCATGTTAAAGAAAAGAGAACAATGTTATGTATAAAAAATATCCTTTGTTTTTTGTGAGGAGATGAGACGGATGAGAGAAAAGCCTCTCCTCTTTCACCTGAGCAACATTGCTGCTTACAGTAAATAACTGCACTAAATTTTGTGAGAAAACAATCGACAGTTGTGTATTCATGCAATTATTCTTTATTCTAATTAGTAGGAGGAAGTGCAGGATTCATGCATCTATTTCGAATGTCAGACTTGGAATCTTAAGATTTTGGTGGAGACGGGTCGACTAAACTTCTACATTAATACGATCCCACTTAAAAAATTCTAATAGTTTAATTTCGCGAAGTATTATTTAATTTCGAAATGTAGAGGACGATTGAAAATAAAATAACGGGTATTGAGATTGACGTAAGGGCTTGCCGTTACGCCTGTAACATCATATCTTCGAACGGGCAGTGCTGAACTGGGTTCTGAGCTTGAATATCAAACGAAAATGAGCGCCTCGACCATTCGTCCCACTCGTGCGGCGGCTGTGGTGTCAGCTGTGTCAGCTGTGCTTCCAAGAACGAAAGCCGGGCGCAGGGCGGGGACGCTTATTTTGAGGGTTCGCGAGGAATAGCGCTCGCTAGAGTCTCCTTCCATCTGGAAGTGTCGCTCTTAGACAGCCGATTCGCAGGTCTCTTTACTTCGTGCAGTTCTAACGAAATATTTTCAGTCTTCTTGACCAATTAGTCTGTGTTATTCGTATCACAACTCAAAGATATAATTGCAGATACTGAAGCGTGTGAAAACTGTTATGTACCATTGCAATGAAAGATAACTTACTAAATAGACTTGGAGAATAATGCATTTGGGAAATACACATTTCTTACACAGTATTGTAGTACCCAAATCATATGGCAAAAAATCGACACTTCGACAACTGTACATTTTCTAAATAAATATTTGAATCAGTGGTACTACACACTTTCTGGTATTTCTTAGTTTCCTAATCCTTTTAGTCTAGGTTTTCGGTTTCCCCCACCCTATTCCCAGCTCTACCTACCGGCGCTTAAAGTCCAGTTTTTTCAATTTCCTTGATTTTTCACTCACCTAAGAATTGAATTGAAATTCTACTTTGAGAATATTATTCAAGAGTGGAATCTGTTTCCAAATGCATATTTCAACTGAAAATGTGGAGTAATTTTTAAAAAATGTCGTTTGTGCGTGTCTGAAAATGTGCAATTTTGAGTTCATTTACAAAGTTTTCAGTTTTCAAGAAACTTCAGACATTCTTTGATGCACTTGTACTCAAAAACGTAATAATGAATTAAAACCCTGGTAATGTAAATATTGTCGATGTGAGAGATCTGCAAAAATACATTAGTAAAAGTTTTGAAAAAAGAAGAGAGAATTAAGAGAATTTAGCAGTAACAGTATCCTAAGTTTAATAAAAAAATTCTAGTCATTTTGAGAAAATTGTGTTTTTACCATTTTAATGTTGTATTTATTAAAGAGCGGGTTGAGATGAGTCCATTTAATTTGAAGAAACAATGTTCATATTCTATATTAAAGTTGTAGGAAGGCCTCGCAAAATTTAAACATTGGCAATTTTCGAAATTTGAGATATGACAATGAAAAATTGGAACCATTTTGAGAAAATTTAAAAATGACCCAAAGGCTTCATGTGAAGTACAGACCTCCAAAGATGCTTTTCCAAAATCGCTGGGCTTTGATCCAGTTCAGTTCAACAGGATTCATTTTGACAAAATTTCCACTAGTAGTTTACGCGCTGGTGTTTATCACAGACGAACGTTTTAAAAAAACTTATCTGGATCCCCCAAAACTTGTATTTCTATTGAAATAGTGAAATCGATTTTCTACAGAGTTATGTGATTCTACTCATAATATACACAAACGTAAATGAGCAAGTAAAAACAACGAGTGGTGCTGCAGAATGATACACCCGTTCTCGTTCTAGTTCTCTAATCTCTTTCGCCTGGAAGAGCTTTTCGGTGCTGCGCCCACCCTCTTTCCAGCTGTTTCCTGTCGGCGTCTAAAAGACATTTTTCACATTTTGTTTTTCAATTTCTCGGCCCTCTGAAAGCAGAATATGGTACTACAACAACACATACTTTTCCGAATTATTTCTAACTTTTGCAGTTTACGAAAATGCAGAAATTTCAACTAAAATGGGTCCAGCTTGATCGAGGAATATTCATTTGGAAAATACCCGACGAAGCGTTTAGGCGCTAGTGTTGTTCACATATGGATGGGAGGGCGGTAAACGCAAATTGCTTTTAGACCTACAGCCTTTTGCGCTTTGAGTCTCGTAATGCACGCCAAACCGTTGCGTCTACGTAGATAATTAGCTCTAACGTCGATTTGGTAAAAGCATTTCTCTTCATGTGAGCGAAATTAAAATACGGTTAACTTGTAATAGGCAAAATCTCTCTGACAGGTACTGGGGCGTCCAGCGAAGACAAAAAAATTAACACCTGTTCATGAAATTTCCACGCCTGTGAAAAGTGAATGTGCAAGAGTGACTATTTTCAGTGACGAAATTCAAAATCTCAGTCCTTTCAGACAAGCCTCGTACGCCCCAAAAAGAAATAAGATTCTTCAATGTCCTGAGCCTTTGGTGCTGGATTTTTTTAAACATTTTATTTTATATAAGATTTATTTACAAATTTTAGTTGATATGAAACTCTTCATTTGTATTGTTGACTTAAATCGAATTTATTATAAACTAAATCTAATCTAAACTATAATTGACGAGGGGACTCACCATTACCTCTAAAAATCATTAAGATTATCCAAAAATGTTCAGAAAAGAATAGATAGGATACCTGTTTTGTATTCTTGTTGGGTTTTCATTATATTTTACTATATTAATATGTGTATCTTGATTAGTGAGGGTAGGTTTGTATAGAAATCATTGGCAAGAACGGCTGTGTGGTGTGTGATGGGACTTAGGTTATGTTGGTGGTGTAATTACACAAACGAACTAGGGGGCTTTGGTGATGCTTCTTAGGTATTTGCTCTGGATTATCTGAATTTTGTTGATATATTTAGCTGCATCATAAGACCTCTTCTCCAGTACATAGAAGAAGTCTTATGACGGTTTTATATAAGGTGGTGCCATTATTTAGTGAAAGTTGCCCAGGTTTCTATTTTATTTACATGAGATTGGATATCGTTAGCGTCCGTAATTAATTGAGGAGTGGGACATGTATATTATGGTATCATCTGCAATCTGGTCTATGTTAGTTAATCTTGATGTAGGCATATCGGCTGTATTCAAGTTGTAGAGTAATGGAGAGAAAGAGGGAAAGAGGTGATTCTTGAGATAGAACAGCTGTGATAGGACGGGTGTTCGAATTTTGATTTACTATTGTAGTTGAGAAAGTTCTATTGGTGAGGAAGATTTTAATTACTTTGGAAAGGTAAATAGGGGCGTCTATTGATGAGAGTTTATAAATTAATCCACCATGCCATACCCTGTAGAATGCTTTAGCGATGTCCATGAAAACTTCTATTGATTTTTTTGAAGGAGTGGAAATATTTGAGATACGTAAAAGTTGATGTGCTGTGAATAGTTTACTAGTGAATCCGAATTGGTAGAATGGGATGAGGCGTATTTTATAAGGAACTTATTGTTAGGATTAATTTCTCAAAACTTTTTGCTACAGTGGGGAGGAGGAGGAGTGGGGAGTGGGTGTAGAGAGGAATTACAAAAACAAGATTTTCTCAAGAACGGCTCGAAATTTTTTTTTAATTTTTGGTAGGGTTATTGCCAAATGAACCGTTTACATGACATAAACGTCATATTTCTCTATTCTTTTGTTTTTTCAAAAATTTGAATTATGAAATTTTTTTGACTTCTCTCACGTCGGTAATATTTACATTAAAGGCAATTTCTTCACATTATTATATTTATGAGTACATGTACTTTAAATAATGACAAATATGGTTTCTAGAAAACTCCACCGTTTTCTGTACAAATGAGTTCAAAATTCCGCATTTTCAGAAACGCTCAAACGCCATTTTCTCAAAATTTGCTCCAAATTTTTTCTTCACTTTTTTAATAGATATTGCTATGTGCCTTGTTTAATATGACGTAAAATTCATTTTGGTGTACTCATTTGCTTTTTCAAAAATTACAAAAATGTAATTTTATGATATACCTCTGACTCCGTTAATATGGACGTTTTCATCGATTTGTATGCATTATTACAATTGTGAGTGGAAGTGCTTCAAATGATTGCAATTTAGCGTTTCCGAAAACTCAATAGATTCCTGTGAAAAAGAGTCTCAAATTTCTCATTTACAGTAATGCTTAATCACCATTTTCTTAAAAACCGCTTCAAATTTTTCAATAAAAATTTCTATTTAGGACGAGGTTTTACTCTTCTTTAATATTATTGAATTAATATTTCGGTTGTACTACTAGGAAAGCAAAAAGTTGAGAAAATGTCAAAAAATGTACTTTGGGCGACGCTAGATGGCAGCTTGCCAGAGAATGGAGCAAAATCTTAAAACCAGGCCACACCAAGGAAATTAAAAAAGTATAGTACGAGAAAGCCTGTGCCATTCTATAGCACCTCTAGTTTTAGATTGATTTGGGTATAAATAAATCATGAGAGTGGCGGAGCGTTTTTTTAAATTTTTAAAAAAATTTTTTTATTAAGTTTTCAGCATTAAACATACAATGGTTTCTCCTCGTTCCTCAGCCAGTCACTAGATGGTAAACAGAGATCGACAGTGCTTTCTTTCTATACAAGAACATTTGGAGGACATTTAGTAAGCACGTTCTTCATCAGCAATATGAATTGATTAGCGACGTTTTATTCTTCACGTACTTCTTCTCTCTGATACTCTATGCAACACGATTCAACAACTGTATGCAGTGCGATGGGCTATAGGATTTCCTTGAAAGATGTTCTTGAGTTAACGATGGGGTAAATGCGATCGAGCTCTTAGTTAACGCCTCGGATGAGAAAACATCAATTTTGCAATCAGAAGTGCGCAAATGTTAGACGTGAAATAGCAACATACTAAATACATCAGAACTTAACGGTGTTCGTTTTAAAGTACTTTTGTCATTGGCAAGATTTCCGGTCAAAAAGACACCTCTGTTGCGATAACTGGTAATGAACGACAATGGGTGACCTTCGCTTTTGTCCTCTTGCTGTAAAAAATAGAGGCAGGTTATTTTGGAGCAAAGTGTAGCAAAGTGCACAATTTGCACATTATTTGATTTAACTGTAACCAATATATTTCATGTAAAGTGTACAATCAAAATAAGTATTTTTTATGCAAAGATTAGGAAATAGGGGAGAAATAGGGGAAGAATGTCTATTTAGGTGCAGTGGGATCATTTAAGTGCAAATTAGGTGCACGGCAAATTTCTGAAATGCTTTCTATTGGGTTATATAACATTTTAGGAGTAAAGATATGAAAACCCTCAATGCGCTTTGTCTGTAGATGCATCACCCAAAAATCCGGTTCTTGGTGATGATTTCACATCTTGACTCACATTTTGTACTGCTCTTCCTCCTATTGAGAGAAATGCAATCTCTGTATTAAACTATATAAATGATGAAGTCGATCTTGGATAAGCGCAGTACTCAATTTTTTCTGTGATAGCCTGTAGGCCCATTATATCATTCCGAAGGCAAGTTACTACAGGAATAACTCATGTATGAATTGCAGATATTTTGTTTCTTGAGTTGATACTCATCTTGCAAATTTTATTTACTCTGGATAGTATGTTCTTTTGTATCCTATTTTTGAATTCGGGTTAGAAATTTTCAACAGCCCCATGTATTAGGGTTAATTACTAAGGCTTTGTATGAAGAATATTATTATTGTTATTATTATTATTATTATTATTATTATTATTATTATTATTATTCATATTTTGATAGATAGATATGAATTCCCCATACAATTTTTGCCTGTACCCCATTCGCATGGTTTCTAGGCAGGTAACTTTGAAGTAATAGGACATCAAATCTTCATTCATGGTACTTGACTATTGTAAGCGCTTCTTTGATTGTCTTCTAGCAATGGTTCCCAGCTGGTATACCAGCAAAACATCAACTTCAGGAGTAGCTGACAGGTGTTGGGGCTACTCTGACTTCTATATTCAGCAATAGCTTCTTGGGAGACCGGCGCTTGCTGATCCAACAACCTGTCTTTGGCGGTCTGCTCACTGTCATGCGCAGCGCCAACTCCTGGCCTGCCCTGGCGCTCCCCAGGCAGCGACTCTTTTTCCGAGACCTTCCGACGTCTTAGACATCTCTTCATCATTGGTTTTCTATTCGAAGTGTCCTTCTCCAAGCATTTTAACCCTATTGCCAGGGACCCTTGGGATCCACCCTCCCCCAGATCAAGTGAAGGCTGGGAGGGCTGGGAGTAGAATTAAGAAAGGAACAAAGGATAGAATTACTTAGGATACGTATCAGGGACCACATATTATTATTATTATTATTATTATTATTATTATTATTATTATTATTATTATTATTATTATTATTATTATTATTCATATTTTGATAGATAGATATGAATTCCCCATACAATTTTTGCCTGTACCCCATTCGCATGGTTTCTAGGCAGGTAACTTTGAAGTAATAGGACATCAAATCTTCATTCATGGTACTTGACTATTGTAAGCGCTTCTTTGATTGTCTTCTAGCAATGGTTCCCAGCTGGTATACCAGCAAAACATCAACTTCAGGAGTAGCTGACAGGTGTTGGGGCTACTCTGACTTCTATATTCAGCAATAGCTTCTTGGGAGACCGGCGCTTGCTGATCCAACAACCTGTCTTTGGCGGTCTGCTCACTGTCATGCGCAGCGCCAACTCCTGGCCTGCCCTGGCGCTCCCCAGGCAGCGACTCTTTTTCCGAGACCTTCCGACGTCTTAGACATCTCTTCATCATTGGTTTTCTATTCGAAGTGTCCTTCTCCAAGCATTTTAACCCTATTGCCAGGGACCCTTGGGATCCACCCTCCCCCAGATCAAGTGAAGGCTGGGAGGGCTGGGAGTAGAATTAAGAAAGGAACAAAGGATAGAATTACTTAGGATACGTATCAGGGACCACATATTATTATTATTATTATTATTATTATTATTATTATTATTATTATTATTATTATTACTATTATTATTATTATTACTATTATTATTATTATTATTATTATTATTATTATTATTATTATTATTATTATTAGGCTTCATTTCTGGCGGAACGCGACGAAACCGGTACTGGAAGCGTTCCGGTACCTCGGGAATAATTATTAAATTATATTATAAATATATCACAACTTCTGTCAAATTAATAATTAATTTGGGGCGCGATCCGGGTCCTATAATTTTATAAATCAAGCACTGATTATTATCATTATTTTATTATTATTATTATTATTATTATTATTATTATTATTATTATTAAAGTTTTACACGAGTGATTCAAAATTGCTTTCGTACTTCGGAAGGAGCGTTATGTCACGGTATAACTCTCGTGTAATATCCTACTCTAGCAAACTCGTACGCGCAGTTCCTCCAGCGGAGAACAACGACAATCCCCGCGGCAGCAATCCGTTTTCTGCTCAGGGTGAGAGGCTGTTGGCTTGGCGCAACAAGGGGACGCGAGCCGCATTAGAGCGATGAGCCTGGTGAAACAACAAAAGTCACGCGCTTAGCTTTGTGACTGTGCAAGAACCGCCGTAGCATTATTCCGCATTAACGCGCTCCTGGCGCCTTAATACGTTGCAACGTATTCACACATTAACATGCTGCAATCAAATTTCAATATGGTGATGTGAATAATGCGTTCTATCGAAAGACAGTGTTTCGTAAACCTCTTCCTCTTCGTATTGCCAGAATGTTTTTTTTAATTTCAAAATGACGGTGATTTTCTGATTTATTTTAGCAGAGATGGCATCATCATGAATGACAGGAGCGTCACCTTGGGAATTCGAGGGCAATTGTGAGCCACATGTACAATGAATCGAAAGTGGTTGCGCTGGCTCGCTGATTGTGACTGCACCACTGAAGCTTTATAAACAAGAAGGACTTAGGCTCTATTCTAAATGTCCGGATATGGTCGCCCACTGCCTGGGTGCGAATCCTAGAGTCCAGCTGCACTGATTGGGAGTTTCCTTGGTTTTCTTGCGTCAATTCCTAGTGAATGCTGTAGCCGTACCGTAAGCATTGACCGGCAGAGCGCAAACTGTTCTTCCTTCCGCATATCTTCTAAGGTGACTCAGGGAATAAATTGATGGCACTTCATTGACTCTGTCCGAGAGATCCTAAGATTCGAGTACAGACGGTGGTAGTATCTTCGACACTAGCGAGATTGCTAGATCGAATTTAGCTGCTGTTTGGAGGGGGTTTCTAGCGGTCGGCAGTTCTGATCGATAGTTTTCTATGCTTTCTCCGATCAACATCAGACGAATGGCGGAGCAGTACCCGAACAAACGGGCTACTGACAGCGCGTGTTCATTCTTTCTTCTTTCTTATACTATCCTCACTCCTTACTTGTACTTGCATGCATTACACCACCTGATGTCGGGAAATCAGTCGGGAGCTTAGAGTGTGTTCCGGATGGGGTGGTGCCCCGCTGGTGGGAGATACCTAGTTGGGGAAAACCTTATATGCCTATGTGCAATTTGGCGCCGGATCTCGCTATCGAGCGGGCAAAGATCACTGTCAACTCCCGCGATGTAAAAGCATGCACTTCACTTACGGGACTAATGTCATTAGATATTAATGCGCCCGGAAACACTAATCAATCAATAAATTAATACAATGCTTCCGCATACTTCTGCCATCTTTAGAACCGTGTGTAGGGCTGGTCGATTTGTTCTAAGGGGATGTTACGCCAACACTCGAAGTAGGAACTAGATTTATTGGCAAGATGAAAAGGAACAATAATTGTAAACTATTTTTTACGCCTACTGAGAATCAAATTGCAGTCATACTATAAGCAATACATTTATGCGGCTCGGACCATTTTGGAGAAGGATTCTCTGTGTACCTTCTCTGTAGACAACCTATCGGGATAATAGTAATCTTCGAAGATGCGCTTAGCTCTCTGCCGATTGGAGAGGGTCGTTGGGCTGTGTCACGTGGTGGGGGCTGCAAAGAGAGGAACCAACTCGGCTACAAAAATGCCGTCGGTGTAATATAAATGGAGAGGAGGGCCGCCCATAGTGTAGCGGTCACACTGGACTCCTTCCATCTCTGGAGCTAAGTTTCGATGCCCATCGGATCCAAGTAGAAAATGTGGTGGACAGTACAGGGTCTCGGTACGTTTTTACGCGTTCATGCCGTAGCTGTATCCTTCCGTTCTTCCGTAACACCATGTCACCCAACGCCCTCATTCCTATAATTTCATAATCATAATTTCACCTTGCTTTTAAAGGGGAAGGACTGGCATGAGTGCCATATGGTGCCCTGAACCCTGGCTGTTCTAAGCCTGGAGGGGTGAAGAGCCCGCGAGATGAAAGAAGATAGAGAATAAATAAGATGGAGGAGAGATGAGATAAGAATGGTGAACAATGTAGAAGAGAAGGGAAAGGATGTTATTATGTAAGAATATGTAATTGGATGGAATGAGAAGAATTTTAAAGTAAGTAATAAGAGATATAGTGTAATGAAAGACTAATTAGCTGAAAAATTAAAGGCAAATATCTATAAGAAGCAATTCGTAAAAGTTATACAAAGTTACAAAAAAATGGAATGAGATGGTATAAAGTAGTAATGAGATGTAGCTAAGGAAGATATCGTACCAAAAGACTGGAAAGACCGTATATATGACGCATTGTGTATATGACGGCAGTAACCAAGTGCGTTTCTTCGAGTGGAAGATCGGCAAGTATTGCATTGAATTGTATTGTACTGTATTGTACTGAATAATAGTAGTAATAAGCAGGAGTTCTTCTCCAAATGGAAGTCCGGCAAGAATTTTAGTTTTACCCAAATGGTAGTAGTAATCAGGTGTGCTTCTTCGAGTAAGCTGAGCTGATCCGATCTGAGCTGAGCTGATCCGATCTGAGCTGAGTTGATCCGATCTGAGCTGAGCTGATCCGATCTGAGCTGAGCTGATCCGATCTGAGCTGAGATGATTCGATCTGAGTTGAGCTGATCTGATCTGATCTGAGCTGGGCTGAGCTGATCCGATCTGATCTGATCTGATCTGATCCGATCTGAGCTGAGCTGATCCGATCTGATCTGAGCTGATCCGATCTGATCTGAGCTGATCCGATCTGAGCTGAGCTGATCTAAGCTGAGCTGATCTGAGCTGAGCTGATCCGATCTGAGCTGAGTTGATCCGATCTGAGCTGAGCTGATCCGATCTGAGCTGAGCTGATCCGATCTGAGCTGAGATGATTCGATCTGAGTTGAGCTGATCTGATCTGATCTGAGCTGGGCTGAGCTGATCCGATCTGATCTGATCTGATCTGATCCGATCTGAGCTGAGCTGATCCGATCTGATCTGAGCTGATCCGATCTGAGCTGAGCTGATCCGATCTGAGCTGAGATGATTCGATCTGAGTTGAGCTGATCTGATCTGATCTGAGCTGGGCTGAGCTGATCCGATCTGATCTGATCTGATCCGATCTGAGCTGAGCTGAGTCGATCTGATCTGATCTGATCCGATCTGATCTGAGCTGATCCGATCTTAGCTGAGCTGATCTAAGCTGAGCTGATCTGAGGTGAGCTGGCCTGAGCGTCGCTGCGGGGGGAGCAGAAGGCGAGTGGCCCGCGCAGCTTCCGTCCCGCCCCGCCGCTCCACGCCATGCCGCACTCGAAATCCGCTCTCGCCGCGCCGCGCCACGCGTTTATTTGCGAGCCTTGGACGCGCGCCCGCCCGCGACGCACACACACACTCCACGGGCACACTCCACACTATTTTGGAGGGAAGTGATGGCGGGAAATCTACCGTGCGTATAAATATTGCATCCATCCACATTACTCCCTCCGAAGATTTTGTCTTGTCTCCCACTAAAAAATAAACTGCTACCTTGCGCTTGAAAGAGGCAAAAATAGAATATTTACAGCAACGTTTTGAACTCGCTGTATTACGCAAGAAAGATTCGTGTTTTCAAGAACTCATGCGGACAATATTTACCAGATGTTGTTAGATTTACTGATTGGCCAGCGTCGGAGCAGAAAAATTTAAAGGACGGAATTTAAATTATTTACGAAGTTACTGTGTTATTTATGAGACGAAAAGTTCGTTTTTTTCGTTTTCGTTTTTTGTGTCTTATGAACGACAAATATTGCAATAATACAATGATATTTAAAATATTATAATATATTCTCATAAGTGAAAAATTAAGGATTTATGTAAGAAAAAGCTACAAAAATCAAAATGAAATATGCTTCAGTCAGACACATTCAATCTCTGATAGAAGTATTCGCTTCTAAATAATGTTTGTAAATTCCCCTCTTTAATGAATATCACTACAAAAAGCGATTCTGTATATTCATTCATTTTCATTCTCTTACATTATATTGGATTTGGAGATATTGTAACTACATTATCTAGCTACAGTTTGTCATAATTTTCGACCCTATTTTCTTATAATTATTTATAATTTGTTTTGAGCATCAATATTGCTGAAAATGTTCGTAACATGTATTGTTATTGAGCATCATTCTCTTACTTGGAATTGTTTTACATTTAATTAGGAAATTTGCGGACCAGAAATTAAATAACTATGTATTTGAAGTAAAAGAAATAATTGTCACGGATTTAAGTCTTTCAACAGCTCTCCGTTAGCGCGTCGTTTCAATAATTAAGATGTATATCAGTGCGAAAAGGCCGCGACATCGGGGAATAAACTCGGAGCAAGTGTTGCGATCTTTACGACACGAGAACCACAGATGTTGGCGGCGGTTGGATGAGGAGGAGAAGGAGAACCAGCAGGAGGGTCATGGAGGGGCTGACCCTGAGAGAATTGCGCGCGCGTTCCACGCGCTTATCAAAGCACTTCTCCAACACGGCAGGGCGCACTTCGCCTCATCACGCTTCATCTCGCCCCTTAGGGCATCACCGTGCTTCACCACACTTCACCCCGCGCCCCATAAATTAGTCTCACCTCCGAAAGCCTCGGATCACCTCTCTAAGCCGCACCCAATCATTGAAAGCCTCATTATTCCACGTCTCATCACGGGAACCGTCACCATCTCTTCATGCTTTGCAACTCCTTGCCTCATCTCACCACACTAGGTCTCATAATTGATTGATTGATTTTTTTCGTGTTTCCGGGCTCGTCAACTGCTTTGGTCATTAGTCCCTTAAGTTTAGTGCATGTTTTTGCCCTCGGGAGATGGAGATCATCTTCCCCCAATGGATGGCGAGATCCGGCGCCGAATTAACGCCGGCTAGTGGGGATTCTCCGTAACCAGGACTCTCCCACCAGCGGGGCACCACTCCAGCCAGGACAAGTTCTAAGCTCCCGATCGGTCTCCAGGAATATGTGGTAGTGTGGTGCATGTTAGTGTAAGTGTGTGTGTAAGGGGAGAGGATAGGACAAGGAAGAGGAAGGACAGATCGCGCGCGGTCCGTGGCCCGTTTGTTAGGGTACTGCTCCGGCATTCGCCTGGTGTTGATCGGAGAAACCACGGAAAACTACCGACCAGAGCAGTCGGCCGCTAAAATTCTCCTTCAGTCAGCGAATGCATTCGACCTAGCTCTATAGCTAGCGTCGAAACTATTTCTCATGCCACAATATCACACCACACCACGTCTCAAGAGGCCTCTTCTCACCACGCCGAGACCTTCAACTCCGCGCTCTACCGCCATTCGCATCGCCTTGCCACGCATCACCATACCAAATCTCATCTCTCCACTTCGCCTCGCCGCGGTCTATCATGCCGCATCTCACCGCGCCACGCCTCGTTTCATCACGCCACAAAACGCCATGCCTTACCACGCTACGTTAGGCCTTCCATTCGATGCCAAGCTTCAATCTATCACAGGACCGCATACCACGCGAACGTCATGAGAAATCTTACCAAGAAGACCACCAAGAACACCCATTCAACTCTGGTAATGTCTTGGCATGTGATAACATGGTAATCCAAGCATTCCACATCGCTGACTGTTGTGTCAAACCACACCATGTCCTCGAAATGTTGACACGCCAAGCAAATACATCCCGTGTCATGTCACACCAGGCCTCGTCACGCCACACTACATAATTCTCACTTGAGAAGCAAACATTCAAAACGCGACATGTCCACTTCACTATTTTACAATAAAAATGAAAAATAAATCATAAATATTGCACTTTTCAACACAGTGTTAAACTCAACGAATTGAGTACGACTTAAAGTATTGTAAGACATGTCACGTTTTTTTCTGGAAATAAAATTCTAGATAAAAACAACAGAAAAACTCAAGTTTTTCCAAATGGACATGCCACCTTTTGAATGTTTGCTCCTCACTTCACCTCTCTAGGCATCTCCACGTCATCCCGACTTGCTTATGTGCACCCGTTACAGTACGCTCCTCAACGCCTCACCACCCCTCACCACGTGACTCACACAATACACCATGCCGCCGAACCATTTGGATAGCACCATTGTTGACTGGAACAATTTATCTGCAGAGGTAAACCTGACTTTTCAGGAACACGCAAGGTATGCGTTCCAAAGTTCTTCAGAGCGCAAGTGAGGAGTTCAGTGATGTGCAGTGACGTTTTTGAGGATCAGGAAAGGACAACAAAAGTATGGGCAAACTGCCGTGCCTGTATTTATTGTTAATATATAAATAACTGTGTGGTGAATGGGCATACGGAGTAAAGAAAAGCACATTTTATCTATTTATATTCATCGATTAGTTGTGTTTTTATTTTTTTATTTTTTACAACTTTATTACTCCTTATATTATACTAGTGGTAATAAAAGTATTGAAGTTTCTCAACACGATCTCAAATATTCGGTTGTAAATGTTGCATATAAGTTAGCGCTGTTCGAAAGATGGTTAAGATTGGTACAGATGGAGAGGCGATACACGCAATATTTCACCTGAAAATTCGGATCTATATATGGATGAAATAGAACGTTTCGAGCGGAATCTTAATACATTCGTCAGAAGTGAGGCATAGTTGCGCCTTTCTGGAGATCATTAAGATACTTTAACTTTTAGGATTATTTTACATCAAGTTCATGTGACTTTTCCAAACCTTTTTGGTAAATTTTCTGCCTGATTGGAAAAAAATTTCATTTTCAAATATGATTATATATATATATATATATATATATATATATATATATATATATATATATATATATATGTGTGTGTGTGTGTGTGTGTGTTTAAATATGTGTAAAAATAAAAAAATTAAATATATATTTGTAAATATATGTACGCCCATCTACAGGAATAAATTATTATTATTATTATTATTATTATTATTATTATTATTATTATTATTATTATTACTAATTTTATATTTTGTTCATTCTTAAATTATGTTATCATACAGATATAATATCAAAAATTGGTAATATTGACATATTTGAAATCAATAATAATACAAAATATATCCATAATATATTAAGGTATAAAACAAGTATTAATGAAATATAAACACAGTTTCTAAAAAAATACAATTTCAATAGTTAATTAAAAGTTTAAAAACCCTACATGACCCCTGTGAACCTCCTGACTAAATACGTACTGATAATGACTTCTGGCTACCGATGATAATGCTCGTCTCCCAACTCAGGTCTTACAACGATGTGTTGAGAGTTTTTGGTATGATGCCAGTTGATGACAGTTGGAACAATTTTCACTTCTGAAACACCCCATTGTTTTTTTTTACAGCGAATGCTGTCTCTCTATATCTCTGATATTTTGCTCAGCGTAGTGAGTTAAAAGTGGATGCTGTTGAATAAAATATCTATGTAATTCCTGTCAATATCCTAAATGGATTGTATTGCAATGGAAAACGAGTTCATATAGCCTTATGGTGTTTTCATTCATTTCACGAGTCCACTGTACTCTCCGTCGTGGCAGGCCTGCCCAAGTTAATAGAAGGCTTCTCCAGTGTTTCCAAATGATGTATGGAAGGCACTGACGTCTTGTGAAATTCTATAGTCGGCTGTAGAAATTTCGGGTGTTCCGATGTGTGCCCGCCTGTTGAACATCACATCACAAGGAACTTGAATGCTGTCAAAGACATTGCTATCTCCTACTGCATTCTGACGCACCCTAGGGATCAGCTTTGTTCCGATGCAAGTTTCTAATCGTCTTTCCGTATCTAAATGAATTATTGCCATTGTCATTTTCATTTTAGCCTCCATATTTTGACTTCTCCGTCTCTTACGGTGCGGATTTTATGTGTTCGGCCGTAGGGTTGGACTTGAGGAGTCGGGGAGTGTAAATAAGAGTAAGGGGTGTTCGGATTTTGGCAGGAATAGAACGGTTTCTTTTAGGATAGACGTATCTGGTGTTCAAGGAGTTGGAGAAGGCATAAGTCTTTGCGAGATGGACATGTATATTTTGGAGGGAACAGCGGACAGCTGCTCCTATTAGACGCATCTTACGACCGGAGGAGATCACCTGATGCTCTTTTCTAAGAAATACACAGGAGTTTATTATTATTATTATTATTATTATTATTATTATTTTATTATTATTATTTATAATTATTGTTATTATTGTTATCATTATTTTACTATTATTATCACGAAGTCACGATATAAGACATCACGCCCCACAATGTCGATTGAACAGACCATTCCAGGAACGTCAAATTAAGTGAAGTCATGCAATGACCTTTCTCCAGACAAGGCAAGCCACGCTAAACTAAGCAAAGTCTTTAAATGCTACATTACGCCACTCTACATCCTATACCCGTGACTATACTACATCGTATAACACTACTGAGGACACGTCACGCCACACCAATTCACGTCATACCCTATCTCACTATGTCATTTTACGTCTCACCACGCCTTGCTACGCTGCTCAACATCACGGAAAACATGGCTCGCCATCTCTCCACGCTGCGCTCCTCCTCGCATGGCCACGCGCCACGCGATAACGAGCCCGAAATAAGGGAGAGGGTCACTTACATAAGGCCCCGACGACACAAACACCCCACGAGGAACAACACCAGCGGCTTAACGAAGGCCTTCTGCTCCCTTTGTGGCTCCTTAACAAAGCCCGGAGCGAAGCGAAGTTCAAGGAATGGCACAAGGCGCGTTGTGACGCGCGCCGCCAGCGACTCCGTCCAGACTACTCAATGTGCTCGTCACGACGCGACGGAGACATCGCAAGCTGCCACTGCTCTGTTCGGCCCCGTAACGAACAACGTCCCACTGAATATTTCACAACGCATACTTTACCCTTCAGTCTCGCGAACCGTGAGGCCAATTCGAAGGAAATGACAAGGTTTGCATTATCATAGGAACATCAAAGGAAACTCGAAATCGTTCATTATCCAAAAATTCGCATTGAGTAGCAAATGAACTTTCATCCAAAGAATAACAATTCTAATAGTTATAGTCCCTTTTTTATAAATATGATTTGGGACGTTCTCTATTTAGGCAGTGTTTTGCAGAAAGTTAAAAACGTTCCTAGTGTTCATGTTATTTTCTGTGAAATCAATATTACAATGGCTTTGAGTAATTCGAATATTCCTTGAACATTTAAATTAAACAAAAATTACCATTGGTTGAACTACATTTTTAGAGATGTATATTTTTCTTCGAATTTTCCGTACTCTGAATTACTAAAAATGTAAACTAAACCAATTCCATTTGGTACAATGTTTATTTTTGAGATATATTTACTTGAAAGAACATTATATAATCAAAACATTGATTTGTGTAACAATCCATGCGTTAATCCTATTATGTTAGAAATGAAATAAGGTACAGACAGTATTTTATATTAGCGCAAATAATTGTGATTATAATGATATTAATTATTTTAACCATGTTGACGTTTCTTGCGCCTGCGCCCAACAGCTGTAGGCAGTCCGCCAAACACTCGTGTTACATGGGTTGCTTTAAAACAACATGTCTTCTCGAGAATGCTATGAAACGACACTGCCTTAATCTGGCTTCTTTCACTTTGTAGAGACGTTCCCCCAGAAATAAATTCATTGGATTGATGGTCGCATACCACTAACCGCCCATTTAAGTTAAATCTGATCACTTTGAACTCAAGTTGAACAACTTTTGTGGTTCATACTTCCACAATCTGTATTTGAGCTCTCTCATAATGTTGTATTAAATCATTGTAATTTCTCCTTCAATTACTAATTCTCTTTTCCCAATAGCCGTTCTGCGGGGTGCTATTTTACGGATACCTTGAATAATATTGAATCTACTTTTAACATTCCATTTTAAATAAAGTTCTACAGAATCTGTTCGTGTAGTCATTCTCCAATTTTTCCCGAAGCCGTCCCGGGAGAGGTGGCTCAGGGCATCAACTGATGTCACTGCAGTGACTCTGACCGGGTCCTAGGTTCGAGTACTGACGGTGGCAGGATTTTCGACACGACCGCTTTTCAGCTAGATCGAATTCAGTCGCTGTCTGGATGAAAATTCTAGCGGCCAGCTGCTCTGATCGGTAGTTTTCCGTGGTTTCTCCGATCCACACCAGGCAAATGCTGGAGCAGTATCCTAACAAACGATATTTCCTTCCCCTTCCTTATCCTATCCTCTTCCCTTACGCACACACACACACTAACATACACTACACTACCACACATGCCGGGAGACCGGTTGGGAGCTTAGAGCTTGTCCCGCTGGGGGGAGACACCTGGTTGGGGATCCCCGCCAGCAGACGGTAGGTCGGCGCCAGATCTCGCCATCCAGCGGGTGAAGATCAGCACCACCTCCAGAGGAACAAAAAACATGCACTACACTTACGGGAGGAATGTGTTATTAGTAGTTGACGCGCCCGGAATCAGTAACATCCAACCAACCCGCGCCCGTCATGTGCAAAGTGTTTCACATAATCTCGGAGCAAATAAGATTCCACGGTGTCTCCAAGACGCTTTAATAATAGCCCCGCGAGAAGAAAGCGCCCGCGCGTGCGTCATTGAAGAGACCGCGCGCAGAGCGGCAAGGCGGGGGTGGGGCAGGGAAGGGACGGGTGCTTGGCAACGGGGAGGCGGCGGCGCGAATCGCCCTGGACGCGGCGGGGACAGGGTGCAAGGTGACCTCCCGCCGCCGCCACCGCCGCCGCCACCGCCGCCAACGAGAATCATCCAGCAGCATGCGGGCGGCGCTGCCAACACAAATAAGCTCAGGTGGAGAATAAAACGAGCGAGAATGCAGCGCAGTTGCATTGAGGAAGTGTTGATGTAGTGTTGTTGGCCTGGTTAGAATGTGAAACATGTCGGGCATATTTTTCACCTGTTGGCCCTTCCCACTGGGGTGACCTGTGCCCAAGAACGGTCTCTCTCACGTGGTGGCAAACAAAGCGGGATCGTGGCCGGGTTAACAACGTTCTTTCATGACTTTTCCCTCTCATTAAATAAGAGTCCGCAAAGTCTGACTGCCCTAGTTCGGGACTCCGCTGATCTGACAGGAGCACACGTATTTTTTCTTGATACGGATAACACCCACGCTCGAAAACACTGTGCTAAACACTATGCTAAACACTGTGCTAAACACTATGCTGAAAGGGATTTAGTAACACATTTGCAGAAATTTTTAAGTGATGAATGGTCCCAGCACGAAATCTTCACAATATTGTACTACAATTTCACTTCAATAAATACTCGAGGAAAATAGATTTTTCAAAAAATTAAAAGGACGTTTTTTAGATATTTAAATTCTATAAACAAATTTCCAATATTTTTAAAAAATAACCATAGTTTTTAAAACAATGTATATAAGAACTACGCGTTATTTATTTGCCTTTGCAATAAGCCTTAAAAGAACTTATTACAACAAATAGAACATATATTATTGCATTTTAATTGAGGGTGTGCGCGCAATATTTTGGGTTATTTTACAATTTTGAAACAGCCGTAACTCGAAAATTAATACACATAAAAGCCTTAAAAATAAAGCATTTCTATTCTTTGGTCAAGGAACACGAATAACGAGTTTGTTTGAAATCAGTGATACTCCATAATCCATGAAGGTTGAAAATTCCAAAATTTGAGAGAGTGTCGATTTCACATGGAATGCCCATTTTTTATTTATTTCTCACTGTTTATTCATTATTTATCTTTTCCGTTATAGTATTAAAATGTAGAATTTACAATAGTAGATTTATATGTAAAAACAATGTCTTTCTTCTGTAAGGTGAGGATGAATTGGATAAGGGAGAACGCTCAGGCACTCCTCTTATTCCAAAGCGAGACTGCCACTTGCAGAACCATTTAATTAGAAAGCAATAACCATAATGAACAAAAAATCTGGCGGACACTCCAGGCTCCCAGAGGGCGCATCGGAGCACGCAACCAAAGCGGAAGACAACGAAGCAAGTCTCGATTAACAATCTTCAAGGGGAGGAGCCAAAATAAGGAGCGGAAAGCGAAGGAGAGGCAGCTGGCTCGAGTTTGCCAGTAAGAAACAGAAGATTGTGATAAGACCGACTTCTGTGCTTGTCAAACGGAACGATTCGATATAATAATAATAATAATAATAATAATAATAATAATAATAATAATAGTTATTATTATTATTAGTACCTATTTAAAACTGCAAATGAGCGTATGATCGGTGGCAGTTAAGCAAAAAATCGTACAAACATAAAAATAAAAAGAAACAATACATACAAATGTTAAAACCAGATATACAACACGAATAAACAAATAAAATAAAATCATCAATAGAAAAGTATTAAAAAAGATAAAATGTGCCCATCTCTCCACGGTAACCATCTATTCACTTCACTTTACTCCGTGGCCCTTCGGTAGCCAGTAGTTTATCCATTAACAGTAAGTATAACCCCGCAATGGTCCGTACTTTCGTTGGCCTTTTCTTGTCCTGAAATACTCAATGCACTTTTCTGCACATCAATGCACTCTACTTCTGTGTTCATGACAACTGTCGAAGGCATAACTCGCGTGCTCCTGAGAAGAGTCCCTGCCAAATCTACAGGTAATTTGTTCCGGACAACAATGGCTCTACTCACAAGCTGAATTTTCCTACATCTGTTCTTTACTTTCTACGTTTTATTTTGTGTGAATAGTATCATGTTATCGGCAACCGTCTACATGAAAGGAACATCCAAGGAACTACAGTACTTCTGGAGGTTCGTTGAACATCTCCTTGGATATCTGGTCACATTCAGTTGAATCAGGTCATTCTCGCGTTGGAAAACCTGTTCTAATAGAAATCTGTAGAAATAAAGGGACAGCTAAGTATTTGCTTGCGAGGAATATAATTCCACAGGTAACTTGTTGTAAATATCTGGGAGTGATAATTAATAAACTACTTGCATGGGGGTAGCACGTCACGTTTACTGTTGGGACGGCGTGGTAATCTTTATACTTTGCAATGCGAGTGTTAAGGAAGGGAAATAGTAAATCAAGAGAACAAGCACATACAACCATTGTGCGTACGGTATTAGAGTACGGAGCAGCGTGTTGGGATCCGTATAGAAAGGACCAAATAAACTCCATGGAAAGAGTTCAGCAAGTAGCAGCAACATTCGTTAAAAGGGAAAATTCGTTAGGAAATATTGCCAACAAAGTATCGTCATGGGAATCATTGGTGAGCCGTAGGGGAAAGACAAAGTTGTCTATATTTTACAAAGTGTTAGAGAAAAATCCGGCATGGAGGGAAATTCAGGAAAGAATGCATGAACCCGTCTACTTAGCACGTCACGACCACATTAGAAAAATATTTCCAAGGAGACAGAGAACTGATGCTGGAAAACACTCTTTTGTAAATAGAACTATGAATTCATGGAATAGCTTGCCTCTTGCACTAATGGAGACTTTTCCCGCAAACATAAAGACTTTTAAGTTAAGATTAAACTCTAGTAATAGTGTTGTAAGCGATAAGATCAGTAGTCTCTGAAGGGCCTCTGCATTTAGTGAGCATGCCTTAAATAGAGCAGTACCTTACCAAACGGGCCACGGACCGCGCGCGATCTGTCCTTCCTCTTCCTTGTCCTATCCTCTCCTCTTACACACACACTTACACCAACATGCACCACATTATCACAGATTCCGGGAGACCGGTCGGGAGTATAGAGCTTGTCCCGGCTGGGGCGGTGCCCCGCTGGTGGGAGAGTCCTGGTTAGGGGGAACCCCACTAGCCGACGGTAGGTCGGCGCCGGATCTCGCCATCCAGCGGGGAAGATTACCGCCATCCCCCGAGAAAAAAAACGTGCACTACACTAACGGGACTAATGACCGAAGCAGTTGACGCGCCCGGAAACACGAAAAAATCAATCAATCAAACCTTAAATTGAATAATTTGTGTTGTATGTATTGTAGTGTTCACAATGTATTGTATTATGGTATTAGATGTATAATAAGTGTGAAGAATTTGCCACCGGACTTAAGGCCCAAAGCAAATTAAGTAAATTATCTATCTAATAAACAGCTTTGTTAAAAAAGCTTCTTCCGTATTTGTTGTAGTTTTGTCTGCCACAGGAAGGAAGCAAACAGTAGCGAGAAACGAAGATGCCAGCAGCGTCCCTAGAAAAACAGTCTCTTTCAAGACTTCTGGGAGGCCGGCGGCTGTACGGCGAACCGACCCGATGTGAGTGCGATGCGTCGGGGGGGGGGGGGTGGCGCCAAAACAAATTCGGCGGCAGACGGCGGCCTGCGGCCCCCGCCCGCTCAGCTCTGGGAAAAGGCGGCCACGCGCACCGCTGCCTGTTTACCACGTGCAGTATATGAGGAAAACGCAGAAGTGATAAAACCGTCTACAACACGCTTCGACAGAAACCATGCCACGTGGCTAGGTTTCAATTTCAACTTTCTTAAAAATCAGGCAACAAGGTGGTATTTTGAATCCACATGTCACTTCCATTTCCATTTTAAGAGCTCGTTCTTTCATGATAATAAAGTGGTTAAATATGCTCCATTTCCTAATGAATCCACATGTCACTTCTATTTCCATTTTAAGAGCTCGTTCTTTCATGGTAATAAAGTGGGTAAACGTGCTCCATTTCCTAAAAAGTGCACAGCTAACCATTATTACGAACCTCGCCTACAGTTAACTTTTATTTACAAAATGAGCTTTTTTCTTATATTTTAACATGACACAATCTGAAATAATAAAAATTTCGTAATTCTCAATGCACCTTTGCCATTGCACGATTTACACAAAAATATTTATTTGAAATGCAAATTATCGTTTTTAGAAATAACTCGCGTTTTAAAATGGTATCAACATGGATAAATTAATAAACATAATTAAATATTATTAAAATTAATAAATTAACTATAATTATAAATAACAATTACACATAAATAAATAATGAGGAATATGAAAAATAATTCTAAAACTATGAAATGACTTAGTTTATATCTCAATTCATACTGATGACATTTAAAATTGATGGGTAGTAATTTTTCTCATTGAAACCTGTCAAAATTGATTTTTTATTGTCTTGTCTCACCTAATAAGCATTTACATTCCAAATGTACAGGCGGTATTGTAATTGAATCGAGTATTCTAAACGTACACCTCCAGATTTTCATTCTCCTATATTTGCACTATTTAGATAAGAAATACCACTAGGAAAAATGTTAGTAGCAAAAGTATCTATTTCTTAATGAGAAGTCCTCTATTGTAGGTAAAATGTTAATGACAAGAATATACGGACAGGATGGCGGTCATTCAAAACTGACCGTTCAGAAATAATAAATAAACGAATACAATACAATACAACATTTTACCAACAAAACGATTTGTAGTATGTGTCGTAATATTTAGAATAGTGATATGATGTGGCTTACAATAGATCCATTGTAAGCCACATCATATCGAAATTATCATAATGAATAAAACTACCTTTTAAGTAGAATAGAATGAATAGTACAGGTATAAAACGCATGATACTATTCAAGGACTCTAGATTGTGGCTCACGATGTCTTCTTGTCAGTCTCAGATAGGACTCCGACCATACAGAGAAACAAGGCATCACCCACCACAATTGCCGCAGCATTTACACCTGCTGTGAAACAGTTAATATAAATGCCTCGTCCGGAGTAAACCTATTTTTTCAGACAATTTTTTCCAAAATCCACACAGGATCTGCATGAAAAATATTCTGTGTGAAATTCAACATGGAATTTGGAGTAATTTTTTGTCACGATAAATTCCCCCTCTGATTACAGGTAATTTGACGTACAAAGGAAACATTCTGGGAGCAAGTTAAGAGCCAAAATATGATCGAATAAAATTTTTTACAGTTTCGAGTGCGAAGACGATACAAAGTTATTGAACATTTACCATCAAGAAGTCGCTTAAATCATGTTTCCTATGTCTCACTACTTTTTTCGTTCAGCATCCGATTACAGTGGCAGCCTAACCATTCTCTCGTCACTGTACATTCCCAAATATTGTAAACTAGTGTCAAGGGATTGACATATTTGGAAAAAAATCATATTTATATATTTCTACATGAATTGTAATGTACAAACACACGTCGAATATACAGGAAAAACAGGAGCAAATGGGGATGAGGCGATGAAAGCCAGAGGTTGATTAATACACAAGCCAAGAGGTTGATTAAGAATCAACGTGATTCAAACCCATTTACCTCCCCGAAAATGTTTCAGTATACTTGTACTACATTAGTGAATGTAATTAAAATAATTGAATATCAATTTTTAAAAGGTAAAGGTTATAGTTTATTTTCATAGTAATAATTTTTAATTGTTGTATTAAATATCTCAATATAATTAGGAAAAGCCATAGACTGATCATGCGTAGAGTCCGTAAGCAGTAATCCGGCTAAGGCACAGGACGGAGAAAAAAAAGACAAGATACACAGAACTATTTCAGTTAATGACATCAATAGGCCATTAAACAACAAATAACACACGCGGTGGAAGTTTATAAACGGAGGAGCGAAGATTATAACCAACCGGGTGTGTTATTTGTATTATAGTCCGTGTGCTGTTCAATACTTTTTTGTAATACCATATTTTCATAGAAAAATCAACAAACAGGAAATGCCATATCTTGGAATCATGGTATATGCCATCTTTAGCAACTATTCATTACAAAGATGAATGTGATGAAGTAAAAGGGTAGTACCTTTTTCTGATAGGAATTACCTCACGATCTCGGCTGAAACTACTAAAACACTTTCTTTTTTATTGTTTTTAACGGATGGTGTTCTGTTAAATGTGTAGTGGATTTTTCAGTAAACAGTAAAGCATTACGGAGATCTATTTATTTTCTCCGAGCTTGCGATGCATCGCGCCGTGTGGCGTTATCGTTGTGAGATGGGAAAAAACCCTCCCCACACGTTAGATTCAGGATTAAAATGACAGAACAGATGAATGGATTAAATGACGTGAGCTCTCAGTAGCATTGTTTAACAATTTTCAATGTGTTTAACACACTGTTAAACATATTCTGAATCAATTATAGAAAGTTGAAATCATGGTTCTTGGTGGGAATCGTATATGTTATTTCGATCCATTTTATTACAAACGAAATTATCCCAAAAGTATCATGAATGACGTGTGAAAAGTATTCCATTACGGCTTCAATTTTACGGCAGGGAGTTACTTTCAGGAGGAGCCTTAATCGGTATTAATATTTGTGTCAGTGTTTATTGTATTCCTTTCTTTTTTATCGGAACTCATTTCCAGTTTGCCTGAATCTCTCCTGGCTGCCATGTGTTTGCTTGTGGGACCTACAGAGGTCTTCGCGGTATCCCAATGATCTGTGGATCGATCTGTTCAAGGGTGAAGCCCACATTACTTTTAGAATCACATGGAATGGTAGCTCTCAGGCCAATCTCGAGCCTGTTTATTCATCATGAACGCTTGAGTGCCTTGCGGCCACTACTTGTTCGCAGGCTGGCACCTTTTCCAACGTCTGTTGCCGCCTCATTGCCGAGTGCGACTCATATTTTCTTTCTGGAAGTATCTCGACGACAGATCTCAATGCTCGCACCGTTTACGGGTTGGTGAGCACAATATTTCAGGATATGACACTATTACCGATAAGGCCAAAAACTTCAAAAGCGTTCATGTTCAAAATTGTTGTATATGAGGGATCGATAATGCTCTCGATGTCATAAACAACTGAAAACGTCCATGTCTTACGTGGGTGTCGAAACCACAGCCCATGCCTGGGCACAAGCCCTAAGCACTGGACGCAGAGCCGACAAAATAGTGGTCGGTCCGTAAAAATGGAGCAGGAGCTAAAAGTAGTAGGAATACCAAGGGCATTGAAAACCCCAAACAACATCTAGAGGCCTGGAGTCCGATCCCAGAGCACGCTCGCACCCTCTACCGGGAACAACCTATCTGAAAGCGACGACTCGTCTTGCGTCTTGCCCGTGCCAGGTAAACAGCGTGGGCACGGCGGGAGGGGGCGATTCTGCGCTTCCGGGGTGGGAGCGGAGGTGTAAAACTCGCCGAGTCCGTTCACCCGATGCAACGTCTTGGGAGGGCGGGTGACAGGGCCCGCTCGCGGCGACGGAGCTCAGGACAAGGCGGGGCGAGGAGGGGGGAGGCCGGGGAGGAGAGGAGCGTGGAGGCGAGGGGAGGGGGTGGGAGAGGCGGGAGGGGGAGTGGTGGGGATGGGAGGAACGGGAAGGGAAGACGCGTGGCTGGGCGGCGCAAGAGGTGATGAAGGGGGTGATGAAGGGGGAGGGCGAGGAGCGGGGCAGAAAGTGAGAGGAGTCGGGTGAGAGAATGGGGGCGGGGCAGGGAAGAGCGTGATAAGCGGGCAGGGAAGAGCATGGTAAGAGGGGTGAGGAGGGACGAGCGTGACGGGAGAGCTTGGCGGGGAGAGCGGGTCGGGATGAGCGGGGCGGGGCGACCGAGGAGGGGCAAACGAGGCGGGAATATGAGGCGGGTGAGCGAGGGCGGGAGGGCAGGCGGGACGGGGGGTGAGGAAGGGGGGGGCGGGAACAGTGGCGGGCGGGGGACACGGGGCAGGCGGGCGGGCGACGGGGGAACAGGACGGGGGGCGGGGGCGGGGGGACGGGGGGCGGGGGCGTGGGGCGGGGGGCGGGGGACGGGGGCGGGGGCGAGGGACGGCGGCCGGGCGGGGGACGGGTGGACGGAGGGCGGGCGGGGGGACGGCGGACGGGCGGGCGGTTGGCGGAGCGGGGGTCGCGTATTTATAGTTTCAGCGCGGCGCACGCGGAAGTAGGCGCGTGGCGGTGGCCGGCAGCCGCGCCGAGGCCCCGCCGCGCGTTCTAGCTGCCCTTCCGCCTGCCGCCCTGCCATCTCCGCTGCCCCTCCTCGCCCTTCACTCGCGACCACAGGCTCTCTTCGCCTCAAGGGTCCACATGGCGCAAGAAGAATGCCTTCCGTGGGTTTCAAATTAACACAACATGCTTGTAGTAACTTTGAATGAATGAATGAATGAATGCCTTATTTTACTTGGCGAGACTCAGGCCATGAGGCCAGGCCTCTTCCGTCTGACCACGCAAATTTCATTACGCTCCTTTCCCCTACTAGGGAAGAAAGAAGGTATTACTTGGGCGACGAAACAGGCAATTTGAATCTAGCCAAGAGGCTTCGTTTAGGCTCGAGGATCTTTTACATGCGGTAAATCTACAAACATGGGACAGCCGGCTTTACTTCCCCTCCGAAAGAGCTTTAGTAGTATTACAAGTATTTTTACTACTAAAAATTTGATTTCAACACTTCACGACCGGTGACTCAAAATTTCAAAATGTAATTCAAAATTACTATCTTTTATTTATTTATTTATTTTTTATTTATTTATTTTACGTCAAAAAAACAGTTAAAAAACTGCGTATGACGTGCTATGGGGAAAAGTGAATTGTGTGCACATTTTCAAAATTCTGTGATCCCTACACTAAGTCATATACTACTTAAATTTTGAATTTTTGAAAGGGAGAAAAAAAACTCCCATGTAATAAAATTTATTTTCAAGGATAAACAAGCAATAAATTTTGAATTTTGAAAGGGAGAAAAAAAAAACAAAAAAACTCCCATGTAAAAAAATCTATTTTCAAGGGTTAATAAGCAATAAATTTTGAATTTTGAAAGGGAGAGAAAAAACAACAAAAAAACTCCCATGTAATAAAATCTATTTTCAAAGATAAATAAGCAATAAACTTTGGCTCTAATTACTTCCTGCCGCGACAACATGGAAACGATAATTTGAATAATTGTATTTCCCACTGAATTCTAGAAGACGTGCACAGAAAATGAAGTTACATGTATGTCCAGAAGCAAAACAAGGGCCATCTCAGCATTTGCTCAATGGATCAGGGAAACTGGACGAAAAACCTGATCGAGATGGGGTCATTGACCCGGAAGCTGTAGTACAATAGTTGTTACAGGTTGTTTATACTTATTTATACAGTCCAAATGGTAAATAATGCATTATGTATCATTGTTAAAATTAATGTTACTTTTCTTGTGATGCTCAGTATAGTCTCTAATTGTATAGAAACAGTTATGCAGCAGAAACGATTTCACTTGTGATTTTAACTTTTCTATTGAATTTAATCGTTTAATGTCATCTGGCAAAGTGTTGTAAAATAATGTACATGTATTGTATGTGAATTTTTTGTAATGAGCTGTTGATACTGTCACCTGATGAATATGATTTCTACGTCGAGTGTTATAGTAATAGACTTCCGCATTTTCTGAAAATATATTCCCGCCCTTAAGCAAGTCATTTTTTACAAAAACCACTGATTCGTAAATAAAAAGACACGGTAATGGTAGAATTTCTAGATTAATGAAGAGAGGCTTACATGAATCACGTGGGTGGGATTTGGTTATTATTCGTACAATTCGTTTTTGTAATCTAAAAGTCTGGGAGCTATAAGATGTATTTCCCCAGAATATTATGCCATATCTCAGGCGGGAATGAACATTCGCGAAGTATACACAACGAGCAGTATGAAGGCTGACTGAATTTGCAAGAATTCTGAACGCGTAGCATAATGAACTTAATTTTGTGTTCAATTCATTTAAATGGACGTTCCATTTAAGGTTTGACTGAATTGAGAGACCTAAAAATTTTGTTGCCTTAACATCAGTCAATGGTACACTGTTCATTTTCAATGGAGCACAGAATTGTTTATTTGATATGGAAAACTGCATTAAACCGTTTTCTTTTCGTTTACTATTAATTTATTTCGGAACCAATTTGAAACATCTGATATTGTACTATTTACGGTTTTTTTATTGCAAAGGATGTTCGTATCATCCGCAAAGAGAACCGTTCTTCCGTTTCGAATCGTCGAGGGCATATCGTTTACGTAAAGTAGGAACAGAATAGGGCCTAAAATCGATCCTTGAGGAACTCCACATGCAATGGGTAAAGAGTCGGAAAGGTGCGTACGTAAAGTTCCATCATTCCAGTAAGGTATTTCAACTCTCTGAGATCGTTGTTTAAGGTACGAACATAACCAATCTAGAGCAATACCACGAATTCCATATGAAGGTAATTTGGAAAGTAAAATGTCATGATCAATGACGTCAAAAGCTTTTGAGAGATCTAAAAATAATCCAATAGGTGCCTCGTTTTGATCCAATGATGAGGCGGCATCTTTAAGAAAAGAAAATATAGATGTTTCCGTTGATTTTGATTTTCTAAATCCATGTTGGCAATCTGAAAGCGCGTCGTGTTTTATCGACGATATCTTTATCGATATCTTTTATCTTTTATCGACGATAATGCCATTTCTGGGAAAAGTAATTTGAAAATAGCCGTCGCTTTGAAATTATCAATGAAATATGATGTCAATACAAAGATTCATAAGCTTAAGAAACACTGTCTCATGACAGAAATCATTGACCTCATTAACACGCTGAAATTTTGTTCCCACACAATAACGAATGCATAAGGTACGACGTGTGACTCTTACACGCAAAGCACTCGATATTACGAGCGGAATTATGTATCAGTAAGTGTCGCGCTGTCCCAACGCTAAGTGAGGCACTTTCGTCACTTCCCCATTATCATCACTATGGTGCCGCCTATTCTCAGCGTTTGGTAGACCCAGGCCGCATGTATCGGAAGTTTTGTCACCGTGGTGGAGATCGTTAATGTCCTTCGCTGGTAGGAATATACTTACGAGTTTGCCAAAACAGGATATAACTTACGACGTATCATAATACGTCGTATCAACGTGTCCTTCATGCCACCTCCTTACGGAGATTCGAAGACAATTTGAAAAACCTGTTTAAAGTAAAACCTGTTTAAAGTAAAAAATCTGTCTTTCCCAGCGAATAAAACGATCCAGTTTGGATAAAACCATACTCCTGCAAAATAACAACGCTGTTATTGTACTGAGAGGGATCAAAATACCTCTCGGAATATTTTGAATATATTTTGAAAATATGTCAACAGTGTACCATTATAAGGATAAATAAATCAGGAAATCTAGACAAAAGAGAAACATTTGGGACTTGAAATCACAGAAAATGCGAATAAAATTCATGTGAGTAATATATTTTAAATATTAGGAAAATATTTTATTCAAATAAAATGTTTACATAGGACATTGTTAGGTAGACTAGTGAACTCAATGTACAGCTGAGAAGCAGATAAAACAGCATCGAAATGATGTGTAAAACAAAAACAAGATAAGAGAGAGCTTAAGTGTAGTCAGTACGAATATTAGAAGAGAACGAGACGTGCTTTGACGCGGATAGGATGCCAAGTCGCGGACAGTAAAAGCTTTTTGAATGTGTATCTTAAAAGTCAGAAGTGTGTTGAATAGTTGTGAATAGAAGGTCGTGAGATAATTGAATTTATGTTGACAAGTAATTAAGTAAAGAAAAGCGCAGACTGTATAGATATTTCCGTAGTAACAAAGAGATGTGGAATACCGCAAGAAATGGTTGATGGACGACCCAAAAACATTGTTTTGGAAATATAATTGTATGACCAGGAATGGAATTCTCATCGACTCATCGCCAAGAGGCAGTATGTCATCAAAATGGAAGTGTAAACACTAAGAACTCGCGAACACAGAAATATTTAATATTCAAGGCCAAGACTGTCAATAGAATAGTAGGTTAAATTAAGTCAGTTATTTTCAAAAATAATAGGAAAAGTAACGATGGTGAGCATAGGTACGGGAAATGAATATGAGAAAAATAAATTTCATATCAATAAAGAAAGAAAGAATACAGTAAAATATTAAATTGCAGCCGATACTTCTGGCCGCTTTAATATTAATTAATATTGTGTATTTATTTAAAAATTACTCGTTAGTATAAAAAGCCATTGGATTATTTAGTTCTCATCATCAATAAACATTATCACCAGCCGTAGCCTCGTAGAGCGGTAAGTTTTCAACCCACGAAAGAGAATATGGAGTAGTAGTCGCCCTGAGATTGTAAGTATCATAACGCCCAGTTTTATAATAATCGAGCAGCCAAATTTATAATTAATTAGGAGATAAAATAAGAGGGAATAGATAGGGAGAGAAAGGGATTGTCACAGAATGGTACAGAATAAAGTAACAAGGGAGAAGATCATTCCTTTCTCCCTCAGTGAGTAGCTGTCCGTCTGATTGCTTCAAGAAGCATGGAATTAAAATTCAAAGACCAAGAACAAGAAGATTATACAATAAATATTTGATGAATTCTTACGAGAGACTAAAAATCCTGCGATCGGAAAAGATACCGTTGCGACAAAGGATTTAAACAATCCACGTGTCAAGAATATCGACGACCGTCATTATCGGACAAGGATGGCGTAAAATAGTAAAGAAAAGATGGCAAAGGAGCTGGATTTGATACTCAGATATCAAAGCGTTTTTATGAATGGAACCAGAATATTGTCGAAGTAAAAGCAGTATTAATTACATTTTTCTTGCATTTTGTAACGAATTTAAATGACCAGACACCTTCTTCACTTACATGATGTGACCAAAAATGCATAACTTTTGTAAACATTTTGTAAGTAGGTTTGTTTTGTAAAGTTCTTCTTCTTAAATAAATTCCGTTGCCCCATCGTCACTCCATCTCCACCTCCAATTCGGGTCATCGCGGAATCCAAATAAACAATCCGAAATGTTCTAACGCCTGAAAGGAGGAAGCATGTTTCATCAACGTTAGTACACAGTTTCAAAAACTGTCTAAAACGAAACGAGCCGTGAAATGTGTCGCTGCTAAAATCGTGGCTCCCTCCTCGTTTCCCCCTCCCCCTTCCGCTCCGAGCTTGATGAAGTCGCTCGGAGCGAGAGGGGGCGGGGCGAGAGGGGGGCGGGGCGAGAGGGGGGCGGGGGAGAGGGGGGCGTGGCGCTTGTGCATTATGCACCTCCACTCAGCGCGCAATCTCCGCCGACGCCTCTTCGCTCCAGTTCAGCGACGCGCCCAAGTTGCCGGCGGAGGGGATATGCTTAAAACCGACCTCAGACTCCTCATATAAGAGGAGCCAAATATACTTTCCGATTGGTTACTGATGGTTGGGAAGCCGAATTCTTTTATGGAGTTTAGTCAACTGGTTCATTCAGTAATTCGTATTCAATAGGCGACCAAGACAGGCGTGAGCCGATTCGGTGGCCGAGATCGCCAAGGCAGTAGTATCGTAGCAATCTCGAACGGAAGGGTTGCACGGCTCGAGTCCCGCCTCGGGCATGGTTGTATTTGTGTTCGTCCGTTCACCCCTTATCATCACCGTATCGTTTCATCTTCATCGTTACCATACCGTTAACTCCAATAGCGGCCGCTAATGACCGAGATATTGATCGACCTTAAATAAAAAAATAAAAATAAACAGGCGTGAGATCTGTTGCTTTTAAAAATATATTTTATTAATGTTACTATACTTATTATTAAACACCAAAAATGAAAGATTTTATTTAATTTTGTCTGAAAAATTAAATATGACGAGCAGTTGTGTGCGTCATATGACTTTAAAAATAATAATAAAAATGATTATCATCAATAAACAGAGCAGATCTCTTTGATCTCTATGTAAAATCTAGCGAAGGATTTAAATATATGCAGCGATGGTACATCTCACTGGCGGTTTGTGACTTGAAAGTTCACAAAAGAGATGTGACGGAACGTCCCAGTTGTCTCTGACAACAAACTCAGATTGGCGCTTACGCCATCACGGAAGCCAGGAGGCGTTCGTTTTGCTTACATTATCGTCAAATGTGCAACGTCTGTATAAAACAGTTGAAATATATTCTTTTTTTACGCTCTTCGCCCAATTCGTAGCTTTTCCATGAAGTTGGCTTAACACTTGCCACCGTTGCTTACCCCTACCTTCTGGGGGATCTTGTCATCAGCCTGGAGAGCACTCCGCTTACGCAAAAGCGATCTGAAGGTCATTCACATGCTACTTCGTCTAACACACAGATCCCCTCTCCAGACCTTTTAGACGCTTCAGTAACGTAATGGAGCTGCACAATCCTCAACACCCGACTCTCTCCTCTTCTGTCAGCCTATAGTTCGTCATCGTTTATGCCTTATCATTGTGGGGCCTGAGGTTACATCACGAGGTCTGCATTACACACGCGGATCATTCCGACGTATCTAATTTACAGTTAATGCAAGAAAATTGTAATACAATGACTCTCCAGAGTAATTACATACAAGCCAAATGAATATGATTGATTTTTTCGTGTTTCCGGGCGCGTCAACTGCTTTGGTCATTAATCCCGTGAGTGTAGGGCATGTTTTTTTCTCGGAAGATGGCGGTGATCATCCCCCGCTGGATGGCGAGATCTGGCACGACCTACCGTCTGCTAGTGGGGTTTCCCCTAAGCAGGACTCTCCCACCAAAGGGGCACCGCCCAAGCCGGGATAAGCTCTAAGCTTCCGACCGGTCTCTCGGAATATGTGGTAGTGTAGTGCATGTTAGTGTAAGTGTACGTGTGTGTATGTGTAAGGGGAGAGGATAGGACAAGTAAGAGAAAGGAAAGATCGCGCGCGTTCCGTGGCATGTTTGGTAGAGTACTGCTCCGGCATTCGCCTGGTGTTGATCGGAGAAACCACGAAAAACTACCGATCAGAGCAGCCGGCTGCTATAATTCTCCTCCAAACAGCGACTGCATTCGACCTAGCTTGAAAGCTAGTGTCGAAAATCCTGCCGCCGTCGGTATTCGAATCTAGGACCTCCCGGTCAGAGGCGCAGCAGTGACATCAGTTGATGCACTTCGTTACCGCTCCTGGTCCAAATGAATATGCGTATTGCTTGCACTAACCAAATATTTTGAAACGGTAATGTTTTTGTTGTAGCGCAACCAGCACGTGCCGCCTCTGGAGCATGTTACCGCCGTCGCGCTGGCCAGGGCAGCGGGCGAAGCATCCGGAGGCGGATTTTGGCCAAGCGGCGGCGGCGGCGGCGGCGGCGTCTGGGAACGAGGCGATGCGACGAATTAATCAGCGCTAAATGCACGCAAATAGAACGAGCTGTGCGCGGCTCGCCCCGCGCCTCACGCACCGCGCGCCAAGCGAAGAGAGCGCGGTGGGCGCCGGCAGGGGCAAGGTCGCCTCGCGCTCGGCGCGGCCACCAACTAGCGCTGCCACGGCGATGACGAAACACCGTTTCCTCGTTCCACACCACACTATCCCTGAGGAGGCGGGAATGTGGTTTCTTGGTTTGGCTCACAGTGTGATGCTGCCTTATGGCGTGAGCAGCAAAGAGAGGGGGGACTTTTCTTAATAACTGGACTGCACTGGACGTAAATGTAACTTCATTATGTGTGCACGTCTTCTAGAATTCAGTGGGAAATATATTTTTTTCAAATTATCGTTTACATGTTGTCGCGGCAGGAAGTGTTATTCCTTCACGAAGGACATGATGAGCGATAAGAGTCCAAATTTATTGCTGATTTACCCTTGAAAATAGATTTTATTACATCGGAGCGAATACTTTTGTTAACAATCCTTGCAAAAATCGCTCATTTTTCTGTATTCAAAATTCAAGTAGTATTAGGCTTAGGGTAGGAATCACAGAATTTTGAAAACGTGCACAGAATTCACTTCTCCCCATAGCAGGTCACACACAGTTTTTAACTGTTTTTTACGTAAAAATGAAAAAAAAACTAAATAAAACTAACTTAATTTAACCTTAATCTAATAGAACAGTTAACATTTATGCACATTGGCATACGTAACTTGAAAAAAAATCTATAATACTATATAGGCAGTGTTATTGCTTCCTTCTTGGTAAATTGTTCTTTCTTTTATTTTATTTTCAATGTACGCATCATTCATAGTTGTTTCATTAAATACATAACCATTCATTCATCCCAGACACTCTCACTGCGCTAACAAAACATCGATGTTCGAAATTAAAACATTGATGTTAACAATGCATCGACTACAAACCATTGATGTTTTTAAACATAAATGTTTTAACGCTGGTTTCCCTACTTCTGAAATTAAATTCGCTCGCAGCAAAACTTAATATGACAGTGTCAGATTTATTAATTTATAATTAGTACTTAACTGAAAACAAAGTTACAAAATACTAGGGCATCGGTGTCATCTCGGCCGAGAGATAATTCCTTCAATTTAGGTACTACAAACAGCGTTCGTTTGGTTTGAGCACATAAATTAGCCGTGTTACCACCAGCTATTATTTCATATTTTAACTTTTACAATATTGTAATTATGGGAATTTTTCATATGTAAGCAAAATATCAAAAACATAAAACATCGAAAACAAAACATTGTGGTTAAAACACATTTGCTTTAATATATCAATGGTTCCATAAAATCATCGATGTTAAGAAACATTTACTTTAATATATCATTGTTTCTATGAAAAAACATGGATGTTAAGAAACATTTGCTTTAATATATCAATTTTGCTATAAAAACATCGATGTTTCGAAAACGTCGACATGGATGACGCATTCCTACCACAAACCGGCGGCGATTGTTTAACGCAACATCCTCGCTTCTGTAGCATCGTTGACAGGGAGGTCCTACGGTTCGAGTCTCGACGCTGGCGGATTGTCAACATTTGCTATATAACAATTAAATACCGAAAATTGTTTAAGCTGAAGTACATTACTTGTTACGGACAACCGGGATCGGTAGCTCAGCATCAACTGATGTCACTGCAGCGCCTCTGACCGGGAGGTCCTAGGTTCCAGGATTTTCGACACTAGCTCTTCAGCTAGGTCGAATTCAGTCGCTGTCTGGACGAGAATTCTAGCAGCCGGCTGCTCTGATCGATAGTTTTCCGTGGTTTCTCCGATCAACACCAGGCGAATGCCGGAGCAGTACCCTATCAAACGGGCCACGGACCGCGCGCGATCTGTCCTTTCCATTCCTTGTCCAACCCTCTCCTCTTACACACACACGTACACTAACATGCACTACACTATCACATATCCGTTCGGGAGCTTAGAGCTTGTCCCGGCTGGGGCGGTGCCCCGCTGGTGGGAGAATCCTGGATAGGGGGAAACCCCACTAGCCGACGGTAGGTCGGCGCCGGATCTCGCCATCCAGCGGGGGAATATCACCGCCATCTCCCGAGAAAAAACATGCACTACACTAACGGGACTAATGACCTGAGCAGTTGACGCGCCCGGAAACATGAAAAAATAAATCAATGTTACGGACATTTTTTTTAATTATACAGTACAAACATCAAGTAATACATAATAAATCATTGTCAAAATCAATATAATTTTTCTTCTTGATGATCACAATATCCTCAAATTATCTGAGGCGGTTAGGCAACAGAAAAGATATTACTTGTTACTTAAGCTTGTGCGCGGATTTTAATTTTATTTAATGCCATCTGGCAATATGTTGTAAAGTAACAGATAAGAATGGCATAGGATTTCTTGTAGTGAGCTGTTAATTCTGATAGCTGATGAATATGATTCCTAAAACGTGCGTTGTAATTATTATAATATATAATAATTGCATATATATATATATATATATATATATATATATATATATATATATATATATATATATTTCATTGACGAAGAAGGCGAGGATAGGAACCGAGTCAGGTATTTGAAATGAGTTCGCGAAAGATACTTTCGTACGAGTTGCGTTCATTATTTTTACTTTTTTGTCTTACTACGTACAAAGGGAAATTATTGTAATCGCACGCCGGAAAACGGCGATTTTTCCACAGAAAAACTCTTTTCGACAGAATACGCCTCGAAGGGAAAAGTGAACAAATCTTGTTTCGTTCATCACTTCCTCCAATCCACGTTGTGTGGTCAAAATCCATGTTTTGTGGGCCTTGATATCGAAAAATTGATTGATGGCAAAACGTCTGTTCATCGGTTGGTTTGTCTATGGTCCACGCTAGTGTCTAAATTCTTCAGACGATTTTCTTCAAAATTGATATTCTCCTATCGATCTGAAGGAACTCAACGCTTTGTGAATTTGAAAAATTTTTGTTTTTTGTTTTAAAAAAATTCGGCATATTTTGAGTTTTGTGGGTACATTACATCAAGCCTCAACATTTTCCCAAAAATGGCTACAACCTGTTTGATTAAATTTTGTTTTATCTTGGTGTAAAAGAGGCTTAAAAGATTGGCACAGGTCTCAATTTCGTTGAAATAACTTTTTTCAAACATTGCAAAGGTTGAATGTTTTTTCGACATCTTCCTACAACAACTATTCAAGATAGAGATTTTTCTTAATGAAATTTATTATACAAAAGCAGATCTTGTAATGAGTCATTTACAATTTATTGAAAATGGGCAATTTTTAAACAATTATTTTTTCAAAAAAATCTCCAAATTGTATTTTTAGACTTTCTTTTTGTATGTATCAAAGGAAGGTAAAAAAATTGATGCTGCTCAGAATTTCGCGAATTCTCTGTAGTTGCTGTTAACACTGTCTTCGTTAACTCTATTTGAAAATTCCAGCAAAAAAATAACATTGCAAAAGAACAATAATAATGATAAAGTTTTTTATTATTTAAAATCTCTTCTAAAAAATTACATTTTTATAGGTGTGCATTTTTTTAAAAAAACGAATCGTTTTTGCGAAATGTCTACTTGAAGTTAATGCAATTTCTAAAATGATTCTGAAAAACGGCTCCAATTTATTCCCCTAAATATTATCCACGTATATAGCAAATGACGCTTAACAATGGCATAGGTCTCGTTTTAGTGAAACTCTGAATTTTCGAAAATTGAGAAAAAAGTTAGAAATTATGTGAAAATGTATGTGCTGCTGTAGTACCTCTAGTTTATCATAAATTCATGGAAACTTGGAAGCATAAGATCGTGGCCTCATTCTCAATACACGATGCGACAGCCGTGTTAATTAATTTCCCCCATTGTTTTGTTTACTTTGCAGATCGCAAATGTTTTAATGCAGCCATGACTTTTTCCTGTACCGCGTATCTATTTTCTCCAATCAATAAACAGCGAAGGAAAGTACTAGTTATCAGGAACGAGTGTGGAAAACAATATTTTCAGGTCAGTTTTCTAAAATCTCTTGAGATAATGTATATGCGTAGTGCGAAGGATACCATTAAAGAGCACGGCTGCCCTAGAGTTGCATCTAATTACGAGATTTGGAACGCTACATTGGTTCACAGATCGTTATTGCTAATATCAAAACACGGACATCCTTCTCTTTGCCAAACACAATTCTCAAACGGACTGTTGTGAAGAATTATTGTGCTCAATCCACGTTTCGCAAAGTGTTTTTTTCCGCCCGGCAAGCAGGTCGGGGTGATCCCCCCCCCGCGTGCCACCTAGCAGTCCAACTCATCTCCGGCACTCTGTCTCA
>BLKR01001453.1:0-35000 GCA_011170035.1 Teleogryllus occipitalis | reverse complement strand
CCAACCCCGATTTCTTTCTTTCTTTTTTTTTTTCAAGGCTAGAACAATGAACAGTGCATATGTTGAATTCTCTGAATTTTCGAAGATTTCAAAAGTTATAAATAATTCGAGAAAGAATAAGCTGTAGTAGCACCTCTAATTTGTTACATCGTCGGTATACAAGAAAAGCGACGTGTTGATATATAATTGATATTTCGTCTTAGTTGTGCGAAAAATAATATGATATAATGATATAACAATATAATGATATTATGATAAAAATATAATGATAATAAAATGCTGTATTTTTACTAGTAAAGTTTTTCTAAATGTAGATAATAAGAAACATATTCAAATAGTAAAACTCTTCAGATTTGCCTACGAAATAAGCCACTCCGCTCATATGACAAGAGTTGCCCTGATAAATGTCGTGACTGACATTTTTTAATACGTCACTTTTCTTGTGCACTGACAATATGAAATTGCGTGAATTTATTGTTATTAATATTGAACTAGAAAAAGAATTTGAAATACTCAAAAAATGTAAAGGATTCGGAGACTTTACATTCTCGCTGCGAAGTAGAGAGAAAGTTATGTAATGCTGCGCGAAAAACGGCGAATTTTTGGCAGAAAATCTCTTATTACAGGGGCCCTGGTAAAGAAGAAGTGGCTAAATCCAGTTGTTAAGTTTAGATATAATCCTCTAACACGTGGTGCAGCTAGAATCCATGTTCTGTGAGCCCTTAATAGCGAAAAATCTAACGACGGCAAAACGTCTGTCCGTCAGTGAGAAACGGGAGCGGCCAACCCATTCAGCCGATTTTCTCCAAAATTGATATTCCCCAATCGATCTGCCTGATGTCGCGGCCATTTGAATTTCAAATTGATATTTCAAATTGATATTTCAATTTTTGGGGGTACTTTACATGAGGTCCCTGGATCACTTCTCAAATTTTCAAAAATATTCCTTTTTATTAAATTTTGTTATTGGATAATGTGAAGGGCTTTTAAGAGAATGGTGCAGGTCTGATATTCGTTAAAAGGCCTGATTTTTCGAAAATTTTTTTGAGTCATCATACAATATTAAAGATAAAATATTAAAGATAGAGATTTTTCCTTTAATGAAATCTGCTCCTTAAAAATATATTTTGAAATAAGGTCATGTACAATTTTTCGAAAATTTGAGTACTTCCGCCTAATTTTACGTGAAATACAGTCAATTTTCAATTTTGTTTAACAAATTGTTTCTCAAAAACGGAACCAACATGTTTCATTAAATTTTGACCTCTAATTGCGTATAGGAGGTTTAAGATAATGGTGCCGATCTCATCTTCGTTGAAAATTCTTATTTTTGAAAATTGCAAAAATTCAAAATGTTTTCGCGTAATTTTCACTGAAAATACGGGTGAGAAAGTACGTGCTGTTTTAGCACCACTAGTTTAATAATCAAATTCTATCAAAATTCGTTTTCACCCCATCCCCAGTTATCTTTGTTTCTGTCTTTCATTTGCTTTCATGACACTTTGAACACAATACGGGAGACAATAAAGAGAACGTTGTAGGAACTAACTGTCATTAGGTAACGTCCTTGCAACTAGTCTTCGTTGCTGATGCAATTGTGGAATGCGAGCATTGCAAAACGGTCTATCCTGAACAAACATTGAAATAGCTTTCAGGACAACATTGCCACCGTGTGGGCTGCGACCATGACAGTTTGAGTCCTCCGCTTCGCAGCGACTGACCGACACGACGCGACGCGACGCCAGCTAGGTCGAATTCAGTCGCTGCCTGGAGAAGGATTCTAGCGGTCGGCTGCTCTGATCGGTAGTTTTCGTGGTTTCTCCGATCAACACCAGGCGAATGCCGGAGAAGTACCCTAACAAACGGGCCACGGACCGCGCGCGATCTGTCCTTCCCATTCCTTGTCCTATCGGGAGCCTAGAGCTTTTCCCAGCTGGGACGGTGCCCCGCTGGTGGGAGAGTCTTGGTTAGGGGGAAACCCCACTAGCTGACGGTAGGTCGGCGCCGGATCTCGCCATCCAGCGGGGGAAGATCACCGCCATCTCCCGAGAAAAAACATGCACTACACTAACGGGACTGATGACCAGAGCAGTTGACGCGCCCGGAAACACGAAAAAATCAATGAATGAATGAATCAATCAAGCCACGCGACGCGACGCGACGCGACGCGCCGAGCTCTGCTCCGTGACCTCTGAGCGCCCCCACGTCCGCATCAACGTCATGTTGCCCACCCAAGTGCATTCCACGGGCGAAGCCAGGTGACACAAGGGCTCGAAAATTCCTCTTGCACTTGCCCCTTTCACTCGTTCTGACTGGGGGTCAAAGTTTGCTGAAAACACTCAGAAGAAAATCATATAGCAATTTATACAAACTTGTCAATATTCTACTTACAAATATTGTCATTATGTGAAATAGCGAACATCATCTGGCTAACTAGCTGAACACAAGTTATTTTTAAAAAATATTAATATTGTTTTATAAAATGCTACCTAATTTTTTATTGTTTCCAACAAATCTGAAACCTAGGTATGTCAAACTTGTTTTATTAATTTTATTATGGTTTCAAAATCTAGTGTACTGCTTTAGTATTTGTAATGTTTTACAGTTTATTGATTTAATCTCCATCAGTTGAATGTTATATCTTTTATTATTTTTTTAATTTTTGGAAAAGACCCTAACTAGGGTCGAAACGTCAAGGATATAAATTATTTTTAAAAATGTTAGGGTTTGTTTAATAACGTCAGATTTGAGAGTTAAACACTTTGAAGCAGTAAAGTACTCTTGAAGGAATTTTACAAATCAGAACTTATTTAAATAAGGATGAGAACTTGTGTAATTTTTTCTCCCTAGTTTCATGCAAATCTATATTTAAATCTTCCTTAAACAATTAAATCATGGGAGTAGTATTTTTTTCCTTCAAAAAAAGTAGAGATATAATGTTAATTGTGATGTGTAAATGTTAATTGTGTATTCAATACACCACATCTGTAAAAGTCCTTCAGATAATTCAATTTTGAAGCTAACTCATTTTTAATCACCCGCGTGTTTCCTTGATTACATTTTACAACAAAACACGATTAGGTTTTTACAGTTAATTGATTTTAATTATGGTCTTATCTTGTGGTTATACGGTATTCTTATAGCCGGAGACGTTTAGATCTAACGGCTGCCATTTCAGCCACAAATATGTTTTCGTTCCTTTCGCAGTGCGGGTGACAATGTGAAAGTAGATAGACCCAACAGTGCCATTTACTACAAAATAGCACATGGAGGTATTAGTACAGTGATAAATGGATTTAGAATTTTGCTTAGAGACGTTATGTCTTCAGGATCTTTTACGCAGATTTGCAGAACAATCGTATTTTGAAGAAAAGCGTACAAAGGAGTTTTATGCCCTAAAACATCCACCACTTCGATGACGTCATAATCGCCAAGATGAAAGTACGCGAACTTTTACTTCATCGAAGCTTTACCTTAATGTATAACTGATGAATGTCAAATAAAGTTACATAACTTGTGCTTTGTCACATTACGCTCTCAGCGTGTCTAGTTTCTCACGGCCTTGCTCAAGTCATCCCTTCCATCAATTATTATCTTTCAATGTTCGTTGCGTTTGCTAAATAGTATCTGTTGCTTCGGACAAGTGATAATGCGTTCAGGCAACATGTTTCCCTGTGGAGGCAGTATTGGCGTAGTGTTTGCTGTGTCATCAGTTATTGGAGTTTGAATCGCGCCACCCTCTTCACTTCTCATTCTAAGGGACCTCTCCCGTTAATCTCTCGCGTTGCTAACACTCGGTTGCTCTTCCCAATTGATTGGTTGATAGTGTTCTCGGGCGCATCAAATGCAGTCAAATGTGTCCCGTAAGTTTAGTGCGTGTTTTCATCGCGTGAGGTCGCGGTGTTCTTCCCCTTTGATGGTGAGATGTGGCGCCGACCAACTGTCTGCTTGGGGGATTTTTCACAACCAGGTATCTCCCACCAGCGGGGCACCGCCTCAGTCAGGACAAGGTCTCAAGATCCTGAACGGTCTCCCGACATGTGTGGTAGTGTAGTGCATGGTGTAACTGCGTGTAAGAGGAGAGTATAGGATAAGGAAGAGGAAAGATAGATCGCACGCGGTCCGTGGCCAGTTTGTTAGATCGCTGCACTCCAGCATTCGCCTGGTGTTGATAGAAACCACGAAAAACTGCCTATCAGAGGAGCCAGACACCAGAATTCTCCTCCAGAGAGCGGCTGAATTCGACGATGTATCTCATAGTGTTGAAAATTCTGCCGCGCACCGTCGGGACTCGAACCCTAGAACCTCCCGGTTGGAGGCATTACAATGACATCAATTGATGCCCTGAGCCACCTAAGCCGGTTTGCTCTTCCCAAGATACCATCTGTTTTAACTGTTTAGATTTATTGATTTATTTAGTCAAAAACAGAAAAAAACTGTATGTGACGTTTGGGGGAGAAAATCATCTGCGCAAGTTTTCTTAAATTGCTTTCCTTAATCATTTCCCAACAATTTAACTATTCATAGTTGAAAGATGAAAAATAATAGTAATAATAATAATAATAATAATAATAATAATAATAATAATAATAATAATAATAAATTAAAAGAACGAGAGATTAACATTTCAAAAACTAGATATTTTCGTTTCCGAGTTAGAAAACTTATTTGCAACGGTAAACGAACTGCAGATTTGATTTTTCTGCATTGCTAACTAAATAGAAACTCACCCTAAGCTCTACTACCACGACAAGCAAAAGGAAAGCTCAACAAAACGTGCGCATGGTGAAGCTACATTTACGTCCAGAAGCAAATCAAGGGGCAGATTTAAGTAATAAGGTTATGTTCCAATGCTATTTATTAAACATTTTCTTTACAATCCTGTCTTATGAAAAGCTGATTACCAAATATAGAATGTATTAAAAGATTCAACATATTTTTTTCAATTCTCATGAATTCGCCGTGTGTAGATTGTATTTTCATACTCAGACATTGAAAGGAAATCAATTGAACCAAATTATTTTATTGATTTCTGAGGAGTACGTACATTCTACATGTTGCTTTAGCTCTTTGGCTAGGAATCGGCTGGTTGCCTTTCTGAGAGACTTCCCTATCTTGAAGAGGCCCACTGGCGCCTCCCAGACAACGAGAGATTCCTTACAAGTCCCTTTCCTTTGCAAAACCATCATAAACTACTGAATTCGCTGCTTATTGAACCCCGTAATTTCGTTGTATACGTCACAACACCGTTCACTTTAAGTTTCTACTCTTAAGTACTATAATAATAATAATAATAATAATAATAATAATAATAATAATAATAATAATAATAATAAACAGAGGTGGGGGAGAGCTGATAGACGGAAACAGTAGGGTTACGGAAAAGAAGGTCCGAGATAGCAGTGGCGATGAAAAACCTATTGCGAGTGACGCGGGACAAGAGGAGGAGAGAGGGGGAGAGCGCGGGTGACGTATGGGGGAGGGGGAGGGGGCAGGCGGCGGGACGAGGGCGTCCGTTACGCACCAACGGTTCTGGGGAAAATCGCCTCCACCGCCATTAGCCCTGGTGGGGGCAGGGGGCTAAAGCGACGGCGCCCGCGAGGCGTCCGCACACACTCGACCCCGACGCCGACGCCGAAGCGTGCTCCTCGCCCTTCTCGTCCTCGCCGCCATGAACGACCTCTCGCAAGGTAAGCCCCCTGCCTCGCGCATGCACAGCCCAATGAATTGAATTGGCCTTATTTTACGTGGCGAGACTCAGGCCATGAGGCCTGCTCTTCCGTCTGACCACGCAAATTTCGTTACGCTCCTTTAGGGGAGAAAGAAGGTATTACTTGGGCGACGATTTGAATTTAGCTCAGAGGCATCATTTAGGCTTGAGGATCTTTTACATGCAGTAAATCTACTAACATGGGACAGCCGGCTTTACTTCCCCTCCGATGGAAGGCGTACGAAGGATTTTTTCGCCCTTAAAAATCCACGGCTTCGATCGGGTTTGAACTCGCGAACTTGGGTATAGCAGTCCGATACGCTAACCGCTACACCATGGCCGCCGCATGGGCCTCCGCCACCGCGTCCGCGCTTGCCATCGAAACGCAGTGCTGCGTCGGAAGGCCCTTCTGCATGGTATCTGGACAACCGAACGTCTGAGGGAATATTCAGAATTTATATGACCAGGGGTGGATTAATGCACAAGCAGACTAAACACGGACTTGACTCCCCAGTAAAGAGGGAGTTCTAGATATTTTTGAAACAAAATATATTGAAGTCGTAGGCTTCCGCGGCCGGAGTCATGTGAATGATCTTGGCCGTCCGGGTGACGCCGCGTCGAAGACTGTGTTGCCGACGTTTCGACCATATTTTCGTGGTCTTCCTCAGGGCTGGTCTGCCGCCCTGAGGAAGACCACGAAAAGATGGTCTAAACGTCGGCAACACAGCCTTCGACGCGGCGTCACCCGGACAGCCAAGATCATTCAAAATTTCATATTGATTCATTTGTACATAAAATATGCTATTATTGAAACCTTAATTGTAAAAGATTGTGGATTATTTGTATATTATTTTTATGAAATATGTTAAATTTTAATATTTATCCGACTATTTGATATTGTATGCGATTTAATTGCACGCGTGCGTTCTATTAAATGAACATCATCATAAATAGTATTTTTTTAAATTTCGATAATATATTTTTTTCTTTGATAGGGGTCTGAGTAAATCCACCCTTTCAACCTTGTTAGCAACGACACCGCCGCAATGAATCGCTAATGGGGGTTGAGCTTTTTGTCTCCGCATGGCCAAACTCTAACTTCTATTTGAAGAATACCTTAACACAAAACGTCGTACTAACGTCTAGACCAAGCATTGACCCTCTCGCAAAAACCACGGATCACAAAAATGTCGATGATGAAAGAGGCATAATAATGATCGTCATTGTTGATCACCTCCTATAACTATAAGTATGAATAAATATTGTATTTCGATTCTCTTCTGTAGAATACTTTACATGCCCTCAAAATTGCGTATCCACTTATCTGACAGGCATGCAATTTTTCCATGTGCACGTTCCGAGCTGTCAAAGGTGTGGTACACCCAGCGATAACTTCAAGTTAGGGCGTTGCTATCATATCACTTCCCTGCAGGGGCTTTCATGGTCACGCGTTAAAGGACGCGAAGTTCTTCTGTTCTTCGGTTTGGCGTTGGCACAGTGAAGTTCTGGTTGTTGCAGAGCCCAAGTAATTTTGCTTTGAATTTCCAAGTGCCTGTAACTAACAACGATGCACGGAAGTTGAAAATCGACAAAATCTTGAAGCTAAGAGCGGATTTCATGCTTTAAGAACGTCAAAATGTCTTGTCAATTTTTACGAAATAGCTGTTTAATCCAGCATCCAGTTCTAAACATTTCATCCACAAACGAGTGCTCAAGTTTTACTAATGCAATGTTGCGACTAAAGTTCATATTAGGCTAATTCGCGAACTAGCTGATAAGTGTTTACATTTCTCAGAATGGATGGGTGAAGCCTGGACTTAGTGAAATACGTTTCGGAGATGAGATCTGGCAGATATTATGTGATAAACAGAAACCAGACTGCTGGTGGGAAGTTTTTCAGGCTGCTGACAACCACAGTGTGGCGTTTAGGATTCCACTGTCTATTTCTAATAAAGTATTTGCACTGTATACCTCAGTTGGCGCTTCCCTTCAGATTTTTGAGTTGAGACGACGAGTCTCCGACTTACAGCTTTCGCGATTTACATAAATTTACCTTAAACCTGTGTAACGCATAATTTCAGACGAATTATTATGCCAAAATACATCTCGAGAATACACACGACTCATACTCGAACAAAAACTGCAATTTAACCAGAGCTCTATGACTAATGATAACAATAGCTTGAAATTATCCGTTTATCGTCATCCACTGAATAGATAATGTACGAATTAACCAGATAATTCGTGAACTAGCTATATTTCGAACTTAGCCGTACCACATAGGTGCTACAAAACGCTTCATTACAGCTGCGTGTGCTTTACACCCTTTTGATAGCACATCTTTCCTTAGACAAAAGAGAAACTGTCTTGAAACATTGACGCTTTAATTGTGCTTAAGCGACATTGTTTAAGATTATTAATTAATTTTAAACAAAGCGGTCAATATAGACCATTCAATTATGCGCTTGGGTAATTCAAATATTGGCTTTGAAGAAGCTTTATAGATTTTGTATAGCCAAGACATACAGTTTACCAAACGTACAATGATATTACCACCTATCAAACACAGAAGTTACGTGGAAGTGGATCTTTAGGAATCAAAGACTACTCGAAAATTTGATTTAAAACAAGAGAGTCATTTTAACTAAACTAACTCGTAGAGACAAATATTGGTTTTTCTGTTTAACGTAATGAAATATACACGTACTTGGCATTTTGGTTAATATTTCTGTACTTGTGACACAAGCAGACCTAAATCTAACGCAATCTCAATTAAATCTAAAACATCAAAATCATTTTTTTAAATTATCTACGCTTGTCAGCGCTCCGGGAGAAGACGCACGCGCTCCTGGCGGCGGCCCAGCAAACTATCAGTCTTGTGGAAATTCAACATATTTTTATGTATATTTCTAATGTACAATATTATAGACTTTTTCGTGCGGTTTTTACGTACAATATTACGTATTAGATTACGTACAATATTACGAACTTTTTTTCTTTAGAAAGATACCACAATCGCCTGTACTGTTGCTCGTGAAGTCGCTTCGCTTCGTCGCGAAGATAAAGTATCACTTTATCGTCTAATAAATTACTGCTAACTGAACCTTTGAAACTAATTCCACAAAACAGAAGAACTCTAGAAAAGTTACAACAGAAAAACACAATATACGCACTGTAAGGAAAATCGAAACTTCCCCCGAAATATTGTTTTATGTCATTCAGTATTTCTTCTCTGCAACTAATGAGTCGGGATAGGTTTGCAAACTCTAGAACAAAAATTTACTATCCTCTGTAAAAACAGATTTAAACATGTTTCTGAAAAGTTATATAATTTTTTTATATTTACTGAGATTTGGCCAGATATGTAAGTGGAATATAATAGGAAATCATATGATCCATCTTAGTTTAAAAATTTAATAATTTATAATTATCACTGATTTTTTGTGGATGGTGGCTAAAAGCCAATTTGATATTGCATGCGTTGAAATTCATCTGATCAATCTTACTACAGTTGTTGCTAACATCTGTTACGACTGTGCTGAGTTTCAACAAGTCTGAGAACGCCCAAAACAAATAGTCAACTCGTTTTCTGAAGCTCAGCTTGAAGTTTCTTAACAACACGCCGCCGGAAGTATAGTCACCTCAGTAATGCTGTTTCAAAACATACCCAAGAGTTGGGTAACGAATTCAAATTATTTACAAACGGTTCTGAAAATGACTTAATCAGCACAGCAAATAGGGAAACTGCACCGCAAACTTACAAAATAACAGTCTAGAAAAACAACAACTTCAGTCATTGTTAACCAAATTCCGCATCATACAATCAACAATATATACATTTCGTTATCTCATGCACGAAAAGTACATTAATTTTTAATTTAAATATTTTCCTAATATTCTGGGATATTTTGGGATCATAACATTATATTAGTTCATAATATTCTGATACTTTGCTTTTATTATATATTAAATAAAATACACTTTAATGATTTGGCAATATTTTTTTAAATTTTTTTCAACCAGCCAAAGTGTTTCAGCCCGGATTGTGAATTTGGGCCTTAACTTTAATTGCTAATGAGTAGGGAGCGGCATTTTAATTAATTTTTTTAAATTTTATTTTCACTTTAGAACAATGCCGTTAAGTACAGAAATTAATTTTATGTTATAACAAAAGGAAATGAATCAATTTTATTTCATTTTTTGCATCTTTCGTTGATTTCGACTAATAAGTCACTTTTTATCTTTTTACGTTATATTAAATGCATTTTCCCCTAATTTCATAGATTTTAATATCATTTGAATGGTACTTGCTTCAAACAATACTTACGAGATTCAACAAATGCTCACCACAGAATTCCTGAGTAGCATTTTCGATTTCTTCGCTCATGTATCAATAATATGGAAATGAAAAAATAGGGAAGAGGGTGGGGTTTAACATGCGAAAGTTCTCGCACGGGTACGCTAGTAGTTACGTATACAAATAAGTAATATTCGGGTATTATTTGGGAGCGAAATTTTCTAGTTTTCAAATGTTTCTAACCACCCTTCATTGATCCCCTCTATTCACCATTCAACTATCTATAGTAAAAGGGTAGGGTAGAGATTCTGAAGCTGAAGAAAACGTGCGCAGATGATACTTTTCTTCCATAGGACATATATAGTATTTTTACTGTTTTGACGAAATAAATAAAAACGTCTATTATAAAATAAACGATGATTTCATTAATTTTTTTTAATATACGTTTCTCCATATGTGTGAGATCCTCTTCAGTATGTAACGTTTCTAAAAATAAATAGTTTGTTATAAACATTTTAACAGTTATTTTAATAGTCAAAATTATAAGTTTAATTTTATCTTTTAAAATAATTGTTACATTTTTTATAATAAAACTCTGTGTTTTCAAAAAATTTACCTACTGAAAATTTTACTCACACAGATCGAAACGTGAAATGATAAAAAATTTAAATATTTTGACTGTAATCATCGTTTATTTTATAATTGATCGATATTAATCCAGTGATTGTTCTTGACTTTGAAGTCAAATACAAATCAAATTAAATGTTAGCGTGATTGAAAACAAATGTAAAATAAGATAAGATACGATAACTTTATTTAAACTGCAATTGGGTGTAACTCGGTGGCAGTTAATTACATAAATAAGGTAATTTAATTTCATACGAATTATATAATAATAATACAAAATTTATAATAATAATAATAATAATAATAATAATAATAATAATGATAATAATATAAAAACTGATGATTCATAAAACATCACATGCAAAAAAAGAAAAGAAACGTCTATAATCGATAAGCGCAGTGCATATTAAGAGCGCACTGCACTGGCACTGCATTGTCCTTCACTTCACTACATTTCATTTCACTTCACTACAATACTTAAAACATTTCCTTCATTATTTCCCTGCTCTACGCTGTACGACACCTCACATCACTATATAACCTAATATTTTTAGTTAACACCCTCAAAATTAAGAATATACTACATTAATTTCCTAAACTGTCAAACTAAATTGCTCTGATCGGTAGTTTCCCGTGGTTTCTCCGATATAACCTAATATTTTTAGTTAACACCCTCAAAATTAAGAATATACTACATTAATTTCCTAAACTGTCAAACTAAATTGTCAAAACGCAATAACAGTTTTATCTCATTGTTGTTGAGTACTGAACGTGTGTGTGTGTGTGCCGTAGGAGCTGCCCCAGCGAACGGCGTGGCCCCCGCCATGGCGGCTGTGGAGATGGTGGAGGCTCTGCCGAGCCCCCGCTCCCCCTTCCGCCCCCTGCGCCCGCCCGGCCACACCTCCGCAGCGCACATCAGCGGCGTGATAGCGCAGCTCATCGGCCGCTGCCTGGACGACGCCGACGCCGACGCCGACCCGCACGCGCCCGCGCTCTACGTGCGCCTCATGGCCAAGCTGTGAGCGCACCGCGCCGCCAGCGCTATTTATTCTATTTATTCCAACACACGTGCACGAATCCTGCACTCTCGGGATTCCATGGGATCTTTGGAGTTCTCCATGTAAATAATACGCACAACCCGTAATGAATGCCAAGTGTACTATGTCGGAATACGCACTTGGAAAGGAATCGTCGAATTCTCGAATACATATTATTGCAATATCGCTGATATGATATATTTAAATATGTATTTAGAAGTATTAAGGTTTTTAAAGGTACCTATTAAAGTCGCATATTGAATCGATATCGCTGATATGATATATTTAAATATGTATTCAGAAATATTAAGGTTTTTAAAGGTACCTATTAAAGTTGCATATTGAATCGATATCGCTGATATGATATATTTAAATACGTATTCAGAAATATTAAGGTTATTAAAGGTACTACCTATTAAAGTCACATATTGAACCGATATCGCTGATATGATATATTTAAATATGTATTCAGAAATATTAAGGTTTTTAAAGGTACTACCTATTAAAGTCACATATTGAACCGATATCGCTGATATGATATATTTAAATATGTGTTCAGAAATATTAAGACTTTTAAAGGTACCTATTAACGTCGCATGCTGAATTGAGGAATGCTATTATTTGTCATGTACAATGAGAGAAATGAGATTGTAAAATGTCTCTCAGTTTAGCATAAAACAAAGAGAATACAAACAAAAAAAGCATTCCTCAAGATTAGAAGGATTTGAATGATAGAACTATGTGATTTGAGTTTCCCAATTTTATATATTTTTAAGCTTTAAGTATTCATGAATGAATTGTCCCTTCCTTTATTTATAGTGTAGTCTCGAACATTAAATGACTGAGTTTCTTTCGGGAAACTACAAATATTTCGAACTATTAAGAGTATTCATATTTATTTTTTATAATTATTATAGACAGAAACCGTTTTATCACATTGTAATTGTTATGTAAAATAAATTATACAAACTACTTGCTGTTTATTTTCATATTTAGTTTTGCTTTCCTTTCCTCGTTTTCCAACGTACACATCTCTCAACAGGTTTCCTCCGCATTGAACCACGATGTTTCGTACATAGTTTCCTCTACCTTATCGAAAAGAATCAGTGGTGTTTATGGGAGCGTATCGATGTTATCGGAAATGGATCGCGTCATAATCGAAAACAAATATTATGATTTCTTGGATCTGACAAACATCTAGTGATCGCTCCTTTTTGCGATCGTTTGTACCCGCCCAGATTCATTGAATGATCTCTCGCTCTCATATGTGAATTCGCCAGGACCTATCACAAATATGATAGAAAGTATGTAAAAGTGAGATGCCTTAATTAAGAGAGAACCTGTTGCTGCTCTCCCTCATGCTCTCACTTTCCTATAGCTCCTACCGTCCGCCCTTAGTCGCCCACCAGGTGGTCAGTTCTTTTGGTTATGGGCATCTGGGCTAAATCCTGTAGTAGAGGAATGAAAATGAATAGCCACCAAAGACAGATGTCTCTCAGAGTAGACTTTTGGGAAAAGGGATAAAACTTTTTTCTATTCTATATTTCCTGACTTTTCTGTTACAAAAAAATATTAAGTAAACTTTATTCACCAAAAATACTTTTGAGAGCTGCCAATTGGCATCAGAAGAGCCGAGTGAGTACGTACTTGTTCTCCACTCGACCGTCGTCATTCTGAGATACAGGTGGTCACGAAGCCTCCCGTCACTAACAGTTGTGCCGGGGCTGGTGCTCTCGCTGCCGATGTGCGAATTAAACAAAAAATAACTGCGTGTAACAGTTATATTGAATGAATCCGCAAACCATAAATATTTTGAAATTCATAAACTTTGTTCTGCAAATCGGCGTCTCCAGCCGAACAGCGTCCGGGACATCCCTGTTTCTCCGCCAAATCGCGGCGGCGATGGTGTAACGGTTAGCGTATCGGACAGTTATATCCAAGTTCGCGGGTTCAAAGCCGTGGATTTTTAAGGGCGAAAAAATCCTTCGTATGCTTTCCTTCGGAGAGGAAGTAAAGCCGGCTGTCCTATGTTAGTAGATTTACTGCATGTAAAAGATCCTCAAGCCTCAATGAAGTCTCTGAGATAAATTCAAGTTGTCTGTTTCGTCGCCCTAGTAATACCTCCCCCCCCCTAAAGGAGCGTTGTCAGACGGAAGAACAGACTTCATGGCCTGAGTCTCGCCACGTAAATTCAGTTCAATGTCCAATTCAAATCGCCGGCACTAGTGAGGTATCCATATTCAGTGCTGTGAAGGAATGTTTTGAATCAGTGGGATACGTGATAGCATAAAACTCCCTACTACACGGTGAAACATTCATTTGTTGTGGTGCCATTACAACCAATCGCTTCAAGTTCCTTAATTGTACTCGTATCATTATCTTTCTGGCACTGAAGAATGGCCATTTCTCTAACTGTTCCACTCGCCGGTGGTAGATATTGATATGGAGACATTTCCCACCTATATTACGAATTCCGCTCTTTCCTTTCTATTCGGTATTTCCCTTTTTACTCCCTTTGGATCGGTCCAAACGTGTGATATAAAATTGAGAAAAAAACATTTTTCTCGAGTTTTGACAATTTTAGCCCTAAAGAATTAAAAAAATAGATCTTATGTGGTAACATGAAATAAAAATTATGATTTAAAAAATACCACCAAGCATCTACAAATAAAGTATTAAAATACAGAAAGAAACCAAAAATCAAAGAAACCAAAGAACCAGAAAGAATCCAACAATGAAGCTAAGCACTTACTTATTTACATGAAGAACAAAAATAAGTTTGCATTTACAAATGCACGCACAAATATTTGCAAATTTTAATTTAAATAAATTAACTTAAAATTAATGCCAAAATGTAGATGATTTCCCCGCAGCTATGTCAAACTGAAAAGTTAATTAGAAAACCGCTACATCATCAGTGCTGCCAGCATAAAATTTCTCTTCCCCTTCGGGTGTAGTTTATCTCGATCGTCCATCCAGCGCTAACTGAACTATGGATTTCGTGTATCGTTCACGTCGTGTTATCAATATAGAAGTTTATCTCGCAACTTTTGACTTTAACGAGACGACGGCCACAGCTGCATCAGCAGATTTCACGACACTCCATCATCTGCCTCTTTCTTCCCATTAACCGCCGAATTTTAGCAAAATTGCTAGAGCCCATTATCGGGGTATTAGTAGGAATAATTTATTTCATCTTATCAGACTCCCTGAATATTGTAATGAGTATTATGATGTTCAAAAAATAAAAATATATTTAATTGCATCTTCATCGGCTATATCCTGATTGAATAAAGCTGCTAATGATGTTCTTGATTTCGCAGAACCTGAAGAATAGAATGGGCACAAACCCCTTGAGCAAACAATATTCAGAGCAAAATATTTCTAACTCAATTCACAGGAGTCTGCATGCAATACCATGATTTTCCTTGGAGGTCGCCCACCATCTCTTTACTCTAATCATGGCCACTAAAAATAGTATCACAAAAAGACGTTGATGTCTGAAGCTTCATATTAGTTTCCCATCGAATTGTTCATTCCCGACCTTACAGCAGTATTTTTTGTAGATGGAGTAAAACAGGTAAGTCTCAAAAGACACCTTCCATCATACTTCGTGAAACGTCTCAATTTTCACAATTTACTTTCTACGAGACAAGGGTAACACATTTCCGGAACTAGGAATCAATTAAAAGTACATATCCGCCAATGCTTTAATAATGTCAATTTCAATTTTTGAACAGAAGAGTCTTGGCTCCATTTACGCAGAAGCACTCGTCCTCCACCGCCACCTCCCACTCCGTCCACCTGCCATCGCGTCGCGGGGAAAACCTCGCCTTTAAATAGCGGAGGCAGTGACCCAGCCTTTGCCGCGCCAGCCATCAAATGTATGCCAGAATGCTCATCTGATTGTGTTACTTCACTGTGTACTAGTAAACGTAACGAAATAGGTTATTGAATGCTGTACTATGTAATAAACAAGCAAATGTGTACATCATTTATTTAATGTTGATAATGTTAATTTTCTTATTTACCCTAAAACTTTGCATACACTCTATATTTATAGACATTAAAAAAGAAGCTGAATGTTAATAAATCTAAATCTGACCAAACAATAACAGTTAATTTATTTCAACTTCTAGGACCATAAAGATCACATTTTATTGCGATTCATTGAAACTTAATCTTAAACTAAATGAGTTTGATATAGCTACAAGATTAGCTGTTTTCATAAAATTAAAATAAGTATTTCTCAATATATACACTGAAACTTTCCAGTATTTTTTTTTATGAACGTAAAAATACGCAGAAACCAATCAAGAATAACCAAGCAATCATGCCTTAAAACTAAATCCGTTACATAAATTCAAAACATTTCATTGTCTGGTTAATTTTTAAACAGTTTCTAGAACCAATCTATAAACTACGTCCGTAATATTCGAGTAGCAAATAGTTCAAAAATACTAGAAATTAATTTCCTACGAACATTTCTTCTTTTAATTTTTACTTACCTCTGTAATATCGTGGTTTTCTTGTAATCTAATCAGCTAGGCTTCTTAATGTCAAATTGGCAATTAACATGGAATTTTGAATTAATGGTAATAGTTTTAGAGCGGCGAATATTCTTTTTGGACATGTAATTAGATCTATACAGGCTAACAATAACAAATAAATAAATTAGCAACAATAAAGCGACAATTTCACATGTAATTTTTTTCTCTGAAATTTCATGTTTGTTTGTAATGGTCGGGATAACTTGGTATCAAATTAGCAGATATTGAATTTCGAATGTTAATAAAGAGCGACAATTTTCGATATTAACTTCTATTATTTTTGAAAACTTTGAAACGCTAACTTTACAGACCTAAACTTAAGGCTTCATATTGTAACGGGTGGCATTTCTACTGTCCGTCGCAATGCAAGCGCGTCTGCATCACCCTAATTCACCACGCCAACAGCTTCTCTCTATAGACCCCGCCCTAAAACAGTCTTGGTGCTCTTCAAGCCACGCCGGCCCGCATCACTACCCTTGCCACTTGCCTTTCCTGGCGGAAGAGAGTGCCCATAATGAATCCATTACGACGACGGGAGTGAAGTGACCACCTGACCTCTACTAATCCTGCGTGTAATCAAATACGTCACCTAGGTGTACACATCCGTGGATTTTTCCCGGTAGCACTAGAAGAAAGAACCCATTAACAGCCTATCACTTGTCGTTGTAATGGTATAGATAGAGATGGGGCAGCCCTCACCCTTTCACTGTATCTTTTCGGCCGAACTATGTAGAAATTCGAAAACCACCAAATCCAAAGCCATCCCTTGATCATGTGTTGTGCCATGTTCCAGAAGCGTGGGGGAGATTCGCCAACAGGGTGTGCCCTTCAGGTACCAAGCGAAACAAGGCGAAAAATATTTAATTACGCTAGATAAGTGACAAGTTAGAAACGCCAGTGAGCATATTAAGTACAAACTATGAAGATTTAGGCACATTTTACATGACTGCTGCGACAAGACTGGGACTAGCTTGCCAGCTAGATCGAATTCAGTCGTCTGGAGGAGAATTCTAGCGATCGGCTGCTCTGACTGGAATTTTTCTGTGGTTTCTCCAAACAACATCAGGCGAATACCAGAGCAGTACCCTAACAAACGGGCCACGGACAGCGCGCGATCTTTCCTTCCTCTTCTATCCTCACCCCTTACAGACACATTTACACTAACATGCACTACACTTCCACACATGCCGGGAAACTGGTCGGGAGCTTAGAGCTTGTCCCGATGGGGCGGTACCCCGCTCATGGGAGATACCTGATTGAGGGAAACCCCGCCACTCGACGGTAGGTCGGCGCCCGATCTCGCCATTCAGCGGGGAAATATCATCACCACCTCCCGATGAAAAACAATGCACTACCCTTACGGGACGATTGGCTCTCAGTAGTTGACGTGCCCGAATGACACAAATAACCAACCAATCAACCACCCATAAAGACGACAGGTCGCTTTTGCATTTTCTAATGATAGTTAAGGAAGAAGATGATAACAGATGTTAAGAAAACGTAAAACGAATAATTTATAAACAAAAACAGCTTCAATTTTTTATAGACAACATATCACATTTTTGTTTTATTAATGGACTTAAATGCGCGACTTTTCGAAATCATCCTTTGATTTCTTCTTCAGGCAAACCATGGTAATTACATATCAATGATTGAAAAATAAATATAAGTAAAGAAACACCACTTTGGGCTAAAATATGCCTTTGTCAACATAATACAACGTCCAAATACACATACATAAAAACTAGTTTTCCCCTTCCCACCAGCAAAGTGGACGGAAAACTAGTTATTTTATATAAATATAAAAGACAACCTTTACGAAATATTAACGTAAAACGAATAAGTTTGCATGCATTATTGTCGATATAACATTGATCAAACGTAAATAAATAAGCATTCTCCCGTGAATGCAGGTTGAAAATAATACTTATATTTTTTAAAGCATGAACATCTTCACATCAACTCCAAACCAGACCAGCCAAAATCCCTGAGATCTCTAGGACCAGAGTAAAGAAGTCAAAACCAGCACGTCACTCCACGCCCAACATATGTGGGCCTGGTTTCCCATCAGTTGATATACGAGGTGCGTTCAAAAAGTTCCCAGAATGGTGGTGCAGCATGTTAATGTTATAACCTATAGCAATGGTAACCTAATCACCTTCGAAGTAGGTTCCTTGCATACACTTGCACATGCTCCATCGTTCCTGTTGGAATCAGTGGTAGAAGGCTTCTTTCTTCACCTGTGAGAGCTGAGCCGTCCCGTTCGATTTCATGATCTCCACGGTTGCAAAATTTCTCTTTTTGAGGCTCATTTTCGGAGTAGTCAACAGCCAATAGTCTCTGGGAACGAGATCCGGAGAGTATTGTGGTTGAAAAATGACAGGAATGTTCTCGTAGGTTGGTTGGTTAGTGATTCCTGGCACGTCAACAGCTTAGGTCATTAGTCCCGTAAGTGTAGTGCATTTTATCCTTGTAAGACGGCGGTGATTTTCCTCCGCTGGATGGCGAGATTCCGCGCCGACCTACCGTCGGCTAACGAGGTTTCCCAAAACCAAGACTCTCCCAAAAGCGGGGCACCGCCCCAGCCGGGACAAGCTCTAAGCTCCCGGCCGGTCTCCCGAAATATGTGGTAGTAGAGTGCATGTTAGTGTAAGTGTGTGTGTAAGGGGAGAGGATAGGACAAAGAAGAGGAAGGACATCGCGCGCGGTCCATGGCCTGTTTGTTAGGGTACTGCACCGGCATTCACCTGGTGTTGATCGGAGAAACCACTGAAAACTACCGATCGGGGCAACCGGCCTCTAAAATTCCCCTCCAGACTGCGACCGAATTTGACCTAGCTGAAAAGCTAGCGTCGAAAATCCTGCCGCCGTCGGGACTCGGACCTAGGACCTCCCGGTCAGAGGCGCTGCAGTGACATCAGTTGATACACTGAACTACCGGTTCCGGTCAGGAATGTTATCAGAGAGGAATTTATGCACAACAAATTATGTGTGGCTTGGAGCATTATCGTGATGCTGGCACAACTTTCCTCGTCTCTTCGCTCGTCCCGTTCTTCCCACCGCGTCAGGCAAACTGCAAAACTTGCACGTAGAAATTTTCAGTAACAGACTGTCCAGGCCACGGTGTATCAGAGCCTGAAGCCTCAAAAACCTGAAGCCTCTGAAGCTGTTTTTCAAAGTTTGCACATGAACTTGATGTCCGCACTCTGTTCGAACTGTGAAATTACGCTGACTGACCACCACTCACCTCACGTGACAGAACAGTGACACCACTCCACTCTGAAACATGACCAATCCAAACCAATTTTGCCTGTGTGCGAACATTCTCAGCCCCTTCCATAAGGATGTGAACCCTGTCTTATCGCTAGTTTGGCGACGGCAGAGTTATTCCGGGAACTTTTTGAATGACCTACGTATGTACGCAACCAAGGCGAAGTCACTACAATAGGGATAAAAAGGTCAGTTTCGGTTATATTATTGGTTTTATCTACTTACTAGTGAAAGCCCGCAGACGTTCAGCACTTCATTTCCCTCTTTCTCCTTCCCTCCCCCTTTCTCTCTCCTCTCTCTCCGTCTCTCTCTCCGTCTCTCTCTCCGTCTCTCTCTCCGTCTCTCTCTCCGTCTCTCTCTCTCCGTCTCTCTCTCTCCGTCTCTCTCTCTCCGTCTCTCTCTCCGTCTCTCCCTCCCCCCATCTCTCTCTCTCCATCTCTCTCTCTCCATCTCTCTCTCCGTCTCTCTCTCCGTCTCTCTCTCCGTCTCTCTCTCCGTCTCTCTCTCCGTCTCTCTCTCTCCGTCTCTCTCTCCGTCTCTCTCTCTCCGTCTCTCTCTCTCCGTCTCTCTCTCCGTCTCTCTCTCCGTCTCTCTCTCTCCGTCTCTCTCTCTCTCTACGTCTCTCTCTCTCTACGTCTCTCTCCGTTTCTCTATGTCACTGTCTCTGCCTTTTTCTGCCCTTCTCATTCACATTTAGTTGCAGATTTACAAGTTTCTGAGAAGATGGGGTAATATCAAGAAAAGCCGGACCAGCAAAAATATAATAGTTCAAGAAGATTTCATCCTCTAGACGATGAAAGCAACTTTTATTTAAGGCCATTTCTATCAAAATTTTGTTTTTAATGCCCTATAACGCTTCATTTAGGAGTTATATTCGATATAGATTCACAAACTTCTGTCGAGTGTGTTGCGAGTTATATTCACGTGAAAATTTAGTTTTGTTCTACAGCGTGATCTAATAAATTTTTCCTATATTTTAATAGTTATTCTGCTATTCGGGACGGAGATGAATCCAACAATACTCTAGAATAACAAAATTTCTTCATAATCATCGACGATAGTCCCCATTTTTCGTGTTATGTAACATATGTTGACGTTCAGACTACGTCTCTTAATGTAAAAGCTTTCAATTCGATTACGTTTCAAACTATTATTCAAAAAATAACGTTTCAAATACAAACATATTTAATTACAGTATTACAATACATCATTCAACTATAAACGTAAAATATAAATACCATTGTGTTATCCGTACTAACAACTCTAGCTCTACGGACTAAGCGTGCGTACTACCCAGGCCCATTGATTCTGCGAGTGCACTTCAGCGTTAAAAGGCCCGCAGTCATAATGATTAACCCTTTTTCTTTTGAAGAGAGACGTGAAACAAAGTTTGTGTAAATCCACATATTTTTGAGTATGTGGTCCGGGAGCGGTAACTCAGTGCATCAACTGATGTCACTGCAGCGCCTCTGAGCGGGAGGTCCTAGGTTCGAGTCCTGACGGCGACAGGATTTTCGACACTAGCTTTTCAGCTAGGTCGAATTCAGTCCCTGTCTGCAGGAGAATTCTAGCGGCCGGCTGCTCTGATCGGTAGTTTTCCGTGGTTTCTCCGATCAACACAAGACGACTGCCGGAGTAGTACTCTATCAAACGGGCCACGGACCTCGCGCGATCTGTCCTTCCTCTTCCTTGTCCTATCCTCTCCCCTTACACACACATACTTACACTTACATGCGCTACACTACCACATATTCCGGGAGACCGGTCGGGAGCTTAGAGCTTGTCCCGACTGGGGCGGTGCCCCGCTGGTGGGAGAGTCCTGGTTAGGGGGAAACCCCACTAGCCGACGGTAGGTCGGCGCCGGATCTCGCCATCCAGCGGGGGAAGATCACCGCCATCTCCCGAGAAAATAACGTGCACTACACTTACAGGGCTAATGACCAAAGCAGTTGACGTGCCCGGAAACACGAAAAAATCAATCAATCAATTGAGTATGTGAATTTATTTCAATTGTTGATTGGGGATGTGGCAAAAATCTGTTCGGCAAAAATCCCACGAATAAAAGTCACAAAAGATAACTGAAAATCCCTGCTCGGTACCTTAATTTCCAGCATCACTCACGCTGTCGATGCCACCAATGTAAATTCAGTGAATAGGATTGGAGGCTTTGCGCCGAACGCACCTTAGCGCAGGTAGACCCAGTTAGGCTCTTGGCTTCGGCGTGGCAGTACCCGACATTGATGGAAAGCAGAACAGATTCGTCTCGGCGCATTGTGAGTGGCGCCCAAACTCAACTGCGTGTCCAGCCAGAATAGCTGGTAGCTTCGAGTTGGAAGTGTGGCTCACCCACGCTTGATTGGGCAGCCACTCCTGAGAGCGTTGGGATCCTGAGTATCCGACTGCTAGCCTCAAAGGATCTAGCAGAGGATAAACGTAACAGTTGCCTCATGTTGGGTGAGTACAATTCCCCTGGTATGAAACTAAAACGTTTTCATATGGCTTGCCGCTCGCGAACGCAGAAGATGAACACAAAGTGAATTCACTTCTTGCTACTCTCCACAGACATACGACAAGTTTTACAAACGAGATTGTACCACAATATTTCCTATTGCGAAAACTGTAAGATTTTTAATTTGGAGGTGTGGAATTTTGGATAATTATGTTGCATTATCTCTATCATGAGAATCTAAATCTAACATGTTGGTGTAGTTTATTATTTAAAAATCAATTCATTCAGAGAAATCAAAAAATTCAGCTACTCGTATATCTTGGCTAGGCACAGTTTATTGCCTTTAGCACGAGCAACCGGATCTAAAACTGAGTTACTTTCCTATAAAGAAGTTATTACGTATACATTCCATAATTTCACGCACGCTAATCGGTATGTGATTAACAACTAATGACAAGTCAACACCTTTGAAAATACGAACTACTTTTGCTTTTTTAGATCATTAGGAGCAGCCGCGATACTAATAGTACCTTAACATAGATTCACATTGATATGTTTGGTCGAAACAATAAAAGAATAAACTTGCCCCACATTCATAAAAACATTCTTAATTAGCTTCGCGCAAAGAACCCAAACAAAATTAAAATATTGTTTTGAAATTTTCAGAGTATCTGGGCAGGCGGGCGAACGGACCGGCAGGCAGATGGAAGGTCAGATAGGCAGGCTGCGAGGCAGGTAGGTAGGCGAACTGACAGGCCGGAAACTGAAAGAAACAAATGATCTTGGATATCCGGGCCAAAGTTTGATAAAGTTCTGTGCCTCACGAAGCCTCGTGCATTAATCTGGCACCGACTGCACATTGATAATACTTTCTCAATGCTAACAGCACGCACGTTGAAATATGTGTAATTGTAGTGAGGAAGGGTCCTCGCTTCCTTTGGAGGCAGCGGGCCAAGGCCTGGCCGTCCTCAATTGCCTGGGGCCGCGCCTCCCTCCCCCTCTGACAGCCCACTCACGGGCTCCACCTGCTGCACCCCTCCCCCACTTCACGACGGTAAACCCGGCTTAGGTGGCTCCACTGATGTCACTGCACAGTCTCTGACCGGGAAGTTCTAGGGGTCGAGTCCCGACAGTGGCAAGATTTTCGACAATATCTTCACAGCTAGGTCGAAGTCAGCCCCTGACTAGAGGAGAACTCTAGCGACCGGATGCTCTGATTAGTAATTTTCCGTGGTTTCTCCAATTAAGAGAAGGCGAATGTCGGAGCAGTACTCTAACAAACGGGCCACAGACCGCACGCGATCATTCCTTTCCCTTTCTAGTTCTATCCTCACCCTTTACACATACTTACACTTACAAGCACTACACTACCACACATGTCGGGAGACCGGTCGGGAGCTTAGAGCTTGTGCAGTCTCGGACGGTGCCCCGCTCTTGGGAGATACCCGTTTGGGAATGAAGCGTTCGTCGACTTGTAGGTCGTATCCGGATCTCACCATCGATTTAGAGAAGGTCAACGCTCCCTCTCGCGATAAACATGCACTGGACATCCGGGATTAATGACCTTAGCAGTTTTGCGCCCGGAATCACGGAACAATCAATCGATCGGTAATAACGGCTCAAACGTTTCGTATTGCAACTTGCAATTGCTCCTATAGAATTAACGAATTATTAGATACATTAAACCAATTATTAGATACACTAAACCAATTTCCAGATTGGTTGCCGAGAAAAATGGTTTCTAACATGGTCGTTGAACAATTTTTTTTTTATCACAGAAGTGCAAAAGAGGCGCACAGGTGTTCTTCAAAATATGGTGATGAAAATAGCTACTAATATCCTTTCTAAGGAAGAGCAATTCCATGTACATCGCTCTTTCAAAACATTATTCGCTGCATCAATACCATGGGACACTGACTATCCTGTATGGTGTCCACTCAGACCAGGACACCTGTAGGGGGGATAGTTTGTCGCACCACTGGAAAGGTAAAACAGTCTCCGCAGGTGAGCAGAGAAGACCTGCAACCGTCGTTGAAATCTAATCCAGTTTCCAACCATGACCATACAGTTTATGCGTCCAACTTTCATTCAATTTCTTCCAATTATATCGCATACTTTATTAATCTGCTCAAAAAATATTGTTAAAATAGTGTAGACACTCTCTAAATGAAAGTAGATGGAGCATCAAAACACGTCGTGCCCTTGAGGCTGGGCTGTGCCACCCACAAGCAATGTCGTTGCCACGTCCTCTCGGATGCGTCTAGTAAGGGGCGTGAAGGAACGCGCGGGACTGGCTCGTTAGCGCCGGCGTCTGCGTCGGCGTCCAGGTGATTATGCTCCACTTGCGTCGGCGCCATTCGCGCGCTCACTGGATTTCCCTCATCGCCGCCGCCGCCGCCGCCGCTGCTTCCTCCCCCGTGCGTCCCGCGCTCGGGGAAAGCAAACAGCACTTCCGAAAGCGATCGACAAGGTCACGGGCACAGCGCGATGTTGTAATACGATAATGAATCAGCTGTCACGGTGACATCCAATCGAAAGATTGAACACCATAGTGACGTCACTGTAGTGGCGTCAAAGGTCCCGATTGAATGGCACCGTAAGAGCTGATGAAATGTCACAGGTAGCAATGTAAAAACCGCAATATAGAACCACAAAACTTTCAATCTGTATATATTATACACTGTGTCCCTTAACGTTCGTAAAAAACTCGTAGCTTATGAAAGAATACAATAAGCAAAGTCGAAAACAGTAGTACCATTATGTGTATATTCTGAGTAGTTTCCACGCAATCGCGTATGGAAAAATACTCAAAGCTTCTCAGTCACTGTACTGGAGAGAACTTTGTTTACGATTTTTTTGAGCTGTTCGTAGCCCTTTGCTTCCGAATGGCTGGTCGAAGGTGAAACCTTTGCAAAATATATTTATTCAAGGTATCACTTAGAAATTATTTTCTGGATGTGTTTAACGGTATACTGTAGCAATCCCATGTTGCTTCACCATAAATGAATATTGTATTCCCAAACCCTTGCCACCTGCCTTTTCCGGGGGAAGACTGTGGCCATAATAAATCCATTATGACGACTCGGGCTAACCTAGCGCCAGACGTCTATAGCTTCCGCTAGTCACATTCGTAACGCAGTGTTCATATCTGTGGATTTTCCCAGTAGCTCTGGAAGAAAGAACTCTTTAACGTCGCAGTAATGGGGATATGTAGAGAGGGGGAGCTCTCACTCCATTACATCTTTTCGTCCGAACGTTCTAGAAATTCTAAAGAGAACAAATCCCATGCCAGCCCTCTTGATTGGGTGTTGGGTGCATGTTGCAGCAAAAGAGGTTTGGGAAGAGGATGTGCGCTCCAGGAATCACGCGAAAGAAGACAGAAAAGATTTGGCTACGCTATAGAAGCGACCAGTTAGAAATGCAGAAGAGCATATTAAGTACTATGAGAGTCTACGCACGTTTTGCGTGACTTCTGCGACAAAACACATTCTCCAGTGTGCGCAGGTAGCGATTAACGGCCGGAAACGCATGCAAAGTATCCGAGCCGCGGAATCAATTAGATATGTGAAAGAGGCCTCATAGTAAATTCAAATTACAGTAAAACCCCGCTAATCCGAACCCCACAAATCCGAAATTTCGGATAATCCAAACAAAATTCGGGATGGAGAAAAAATAAAAAAATAAATAAAATGCTTATTTGTAGTGAAAAGGAAGGATTTTATAATTACTACAGAACTGAACAACTAATTATTGAACCACACTAATTATTGAAACAATGTAGCAACCACTACCGCATGCGATCGGTAACGTACGTTCTGTACTCCGTTGTTCGCAACATTGCCATTTCCCCGTGTCGATGTACTACATTGGTTTTTTCTCATATCGCACGTTACGCTTCATTGTCTGGTAATTCTGTAGATACATTTCTATAAATGATTCGAACAGATATCGATACATTTTTTCCGATAACCCCAACATTTCCGATTCCGAACAGACCACACCCCTAACTAGTTCAGAAAACCGGTAAGCAGCTACCACCGGTCAGGTAACATGCCGATATCATATTAAATAATGTTGATGGAAACGACAACACGCGGCTACAATTCTATCAAATGGCTTCCAATAATAATTACAGACACAATTGGACTGCAAATTACGGGGAAACTACTAATATTTTGCAAAAAATGTGAATTAAATTATGGAAATAGTTAATATTGAAGAAATGATTGCGTTGTAAAATAAATCTCTAGCATAAATAATGCAGGAGGAAAACATCCTGAAATAAATTAATTTAAAAAGTCATACATTACAATTTTGGAAATTTCAATGATTTCAAGTGGACTCGGACCTGGTTTGGACGAACCGGTGGCAAGTCATGCCGACGTATAGAGCAGCCGAATGGTTTCTTTTTCTTTAAATTGGGAATAACAGGCCCCCAAAATGTGTTCTGTCGCTTGAGCCAGAAGGGAGGGTCGGGGGTGGGGGTCGCGAGCAGCCTCCGTCTGAGGAGGAGCACGTGCGCGGAGCAGTGGCAGGTGTTGGAGGGGCAGAGGGCCACTTATAGCGCTTGCGCAACCGCCCCATAAATAACGCCGCAATGACCGTGTTTTGATAATACGCATAAGTGGGCGGGCGTGCTGACTCAAGCCTCCCCACCCCGCCCCACCCTCTCTCTCTTCACCGGCCTTCTCCGCACCTCTTTCAGGGATTCCACTTTCTCTCTCACTTCCTTCCGCGCAAGCAGTTGAAAAACAGCGGTACACCGCGTGCGAGTTGAAAACTCTCTTCTTTCATCGAAATATCTTCAACTATTTGCTCTCGGGCGTCGAGTACTGTACAGCAAATAGGGTCAGCGCACAGTTCGCGAAGCAGTTTGTCTATTCACAATTGAATGGGCGCCGCCGCAAATAACATTGCAGAGAGATGCGACCTCCACCGCCTTCGGCACCTCGCCGGAAGGCCGCTTGGCTACCTCTTCCGAAACGACGTCAGCATTCACTTCTCCGTTTAATTTATTTGTTTACTAACGATTCTCTGAGTCACTTCGCATTGTAATAAATGAATTAGTATAATCTCGAGATACACAATGTTACAGGGTAATTCTAATAAAGTATCCATGTCCTCGAATTCACATTTGGTCCTAAAATAGTCGAAATGAGTCTATCGACACCCACCTACTGATACGATACACTTTAACACCTCTGATGCGGTAGGAGCATTGCTTGCGTTTCCATTATGTTAAAATCCACTGCATCATAATTTCTCATTTTAAGACGTGTTCATAAATATACAACTCGTCAGATGTTTTTATGATTATATAGATGTTCCACATATCCACATTTTAAAATATATGTTGTAACATTTAAAATTCAGAATTATTAAGTACTGAATGTGACAGGAATAAAATAAAATATTTCATTATTGTTTCTGTTGAAATTACATTACTTTTTGGGAAGCAACTTAAAGGCATTTCATTGTTCAAAAGTTTAAGTCGAGTTATGAAAGTACCTAGCACTTTTTAATGAATTAAATAACTAATTTTATTAATTAAAATTATAAAAAAAACTGTAAAAAACCAAGCATGTACGATTTGGAGAAATTTTGATGTAAAATCAGTAAAAATTTTTTGATGATTCTCAAAATAATTTAAGTTATCACCAAGTTACGTAGCAAAACAAAAATGTCTGTTTTTCTCTAATTTTTTGAGTGTTTATGGTCTGTGCCACATTCTCTCATGTGGAAATTTCATATACCGTATGTGGGAAAATTTGTTTTTCACCTGAGTCAATATCCTAATTTTTGTAACTTATATGCGAATATTAATTAGCCGTATACCGCGCAGGGTGTTAGTCAAATGCATTACAATATTTGACAGCGCAAGAACAAAAAGTGCTCGCCAGCCCCTCCCCCTCCCCCATCCGGAGGTAAATCTCCCGAACGCGGCACCCAAACACCCATTCGTCGCCCGAGATTTGTGGCGCGCCGCTGCCAGCGCTCGCAACTTTGCCCCCCCCCCCCCCGGCTCTGATCTCCGCGCCGCATGGTCGCGCACTCCATCAACTGCCCACGCGGAACAAAGATGGCACACGCACGGGAAGTGGCACTGGACCGAAATACCTCGTTCGTTTCTGCAGGAGACAGTAATGATTACATCGGCTTTGGCGGCTCAAGGAATCAATTGAAGTCCCTGCAGAGCCTCTAAATGGAGGTCCTAGGGTTCGGGTCCCGACGTTGGCAGCATTTTCGAGGTTAGCTAGATGGCTAGGTCGAATTCAGTCGCTGACTGACGGAGAATTCTGGCCGGCTGCTCTGAGCGGGAGTTTTCCGTGGTTTCTCTCCGATCAAACTAGGCAAATGCCGGAGCAGAACCCCAACAAATGGGTCACAGACCGCGCACGATCTTTCCTTTCTCTTCCTTGTCATATCTTATACCTTACTTAAACACACTTCAATGTACCTTACCACACAAGGCGGGAAAACAGTGGGGAACTTACAACTTGTTCCAGATGGGGCGGTGTCCCACTAATGGGAGATATCTGGTTGGGGAAAACGTCGCAAGCCTCCGGGTCTTTGCGCCGGATATGGCCATCCAGCGGGAGATCACCGCCAACTCCCGTGATAAAAACATGCCCTGCACTTATGAGACTAATGACCCGAGGAGTTGAAGCGCCCGGAATCACTAATCAATCAGTAACCAGTATTTCGTCGCTGCCCAGAGAACCGTCAAATTATGTCAGCTTTCTATATTATTGCAAAAGTTTCTAATTTTGTACCTCTTACTTTATTCTCCTTGAATTCTATTCTCCTCGAATTTCTATTCTTCCGGTCAAGTCTTCTGCAATTGAGTTGTTTTGATACATTATGTGCAGGGAGAACAGACTAAAAAGAAACTACTAAGTATAAGTAGACCTTACTAATTTGTACTAAATCTAGGTAGGTTTACTTTCACACGCGCTGCTACGCCAAGATATTAAATGGATGGCCTTGCTTTCATTGTCCTGATAGTCTACATCAGGAAAGGTGCGGACTTCATTTGTTTTGGCACTGCACACATTTTTTATCGTTCGGTCTTTCACATGATAGAAATCTTCATGAATAGATGCAATATTGCTGAAGAGGATGATCTCAGTACTCATAATATTAATGAAAATATCATGTACTTATATTCTACACAATTTCCCGACTCCAGACGCCTCTCGACACGGCACACAGCTCCGCCATCGCGATGGCCATCTCAACGAAACCTTTGAGCCACCATTATATTAGGATTAAAATCCACATAACATTCTTTGGATTTAAGTCGCCTCGGCCATTACACTCACCTTGACGTACCAACAGTAAGAGAATTTCTCTGTCTATATTCCCGGGTCGGGTAGTATGCTTTTCTCTGGTTTTCTAACTATTCCTTTTATTTTGATTCATTGGATATATTACTGCCTAATGATGTACTACTGTATATCAGGGCAATAATTACCAAAATTTTTAAAAAAAATGAATACCTAGAGGTCTCACCTTGTGGCCATTAACTTGTTGGGATATACAGGCGTTGAAAAAAAAGCTATATAGTTAAATGCTACATTATGTACTAATTTGCACGGCTTAGGAACATAGTAAACATGTACACTTTACAGATTGTTCATTGAATGTCAGAGGTCGAGAGCTGTGGGGAAACTCGCAAAAATTAAAGAAAATTAAGTAAACTCGTTTATTTATAAAATTTCAGCGTGAATTTATGCCTCTGTTATGTCGCGTATAAGAACGTTGTGGTTAGGTCGATTTTTTTTTTTGTGTTGTAGCTGAGGAATGCCAGAGCATTAAATCAGTTGAATGTTCCCTCGAGACATAAAATGACGCTCATTTTGGATTCACTGCCGTTTAAAAAGAAATAAGAGAAGAAGTAAACACATTCCACTTCAAGATGATTCAAGGAAATGTGAGATTATTGGTATCGTAAACCGGTTAGTGCCCTTCGCACAAATGGCGATGAGCGATCCTCTGTCCAAGCGCAAGAGCTGAATCTGCTAGGCAGCAATTGGCTCGTGTCATAATTCGCGATTTCATAGCCGGCGTAACGCTCACTAAATTCCTATTTTACAATGCACGCGGACATTCAAAGAAAGCAATTCAGTCTCTGGCAATGTGACAGGAGTTAATGGAACAAATCAAGCGAAAACCATAAACTAACCAGGAACTCTGTAAAAATATAAAAAAAACAGTTTCGATTTTGGCGAAAAAATGCAAATATTTTACTGTGTTGTTCCGCACTCAAACTGCGCGATCCGATTGAATTCTCATACTCTGTGTGTTATTCCTTACGACGCAGCTGATTTTAAGAGACACAAGGCTTCAAGGAAGAGGCCGCCCGCCATTGAATATTTCCTAATCACGCGTTGCGTCATGGAATAGGAACTGTTGTAATCGTCTTGGTAGGTAAGTAACTGCTGTGTTGGATAAATATACTGCATAACGTTCTTCCTGTATTTGAGAAGACTGTGTTTGTTTTGTTTTTTTCGTTTTTTTTTAAATTTAAGGTCACATCAATATCTAAGTCATTAGCGACCACTATTTGAATTAACGGTATGGTAACTATGAATATGAAACGATATGGTGATGATAAGGGGTGAAAGGACGAACACAAATACAACCATGCCCGAGGTGGGACTCGAACCCGCGACCTTTCAGTCCGAGATCGCTACGACACTACTGGCTTAGCAATCTCGGCCATCGGATCGGCAAGACTGTTCGAGTTAAAATATTTAATTTATTATTACAGTGTTATATTTATTTTTCAACATTTTTTGTTGCTCCAGGCCAGTAACATACTTCTAAGTCCATCTCTTTTCGTCTATTCGAATTTAACGAGCATTTTAAGTGAAGGAAAGCTCAATTTAAAATGATGTTCTTAGCAGTCAGTCTGTATATAGAACAAGTAGGAAAAGAAAAAAATCATATTTCCGTGTTGTAACGCTTACAATTTTCGAAAATTCGGGAGGTTGTAATAAATTTGACCTACACCATTTTTATTATGATTTTCTCCACCATACGTTACATACAGTTTTTGAATGTTTTGACTAAATGAATCAAAGAATAAATATTAAAGGAATTTACTCTATTCGAACCAAAAATGGGAACCATATTTTAGAAGATTTCCAAAATCACCTAAGAGATCCCATGTTAAGTACCTCTCAATATTAAAACTGCCGTTTCGATTTCGAGAGGGCGCAACATCAACTAGAAAGACTGAGAAAAAAACAATTTTGGTGAAAATCCTAAGTAAGGTTTAGCAACTAGAGTTGTTCACGGACACATTCACACGCTTGGAGAAAAAATATTTTTTGATATTAAGAATCCATAAATCGTGGATTCCAATTACACACCGTATTCAAAGTAATTTACTACATATAATAGCAAGAAAAATTTACTATTTTCTTTTCAAGTTCCACAAAACCAGGCTTTCTTTTGAAAAATCGACACTTTTTTCTGCAGCATTACAATACTACGTAAAAGAAAAAGTAAAAGTTTACACTTGTTGCCAACGACTGCTATGTTATTCCGACATGTATTGGACTGCAAATAACAACAAATAGTTTTTACGACCAATCAGCTGCAATCTCTCTTTGTTTAGGTGACTTCCAATTCCAATTACCGAGTTAGCTGCTTGAGCGTGTTGACCCGGAGGCCGATTCTGTTTGTATGGGATGAGGGCGCGCGAGCGTTTATAATGGCGGGGAGATGAGCGAGAAGAGATAAACATCGCGCGGGCAGGGTTAGTTGATTTGTGTTGAAAGCTACCCCCGCCGTGTTTGCTTTCGTAACTAGCGCAGTCACCCGCACGCTTCCCTCGTCGCCGAGTTGGAGAGAGCAGCCTCGGGGCGCGGAAGAGTTGCACAGCGCAGTGTTGCCACACGAGGTCATTATTAGACATCGGATGTTTAGGGAAATGCCTATTTTATTATAGCGAACGTATTTAAAGGCTGATAATAGATGTACACGAATCATGACAAATGATGACATTTGACGAAGTTTTATTATGCTTATTTTTGCTTTTTTTTTGTATAAATGCCTTTTTTAGGACTTTTTGGCCTTTTATGTATTATTTTTATATACAATGCAAAGACATTGGAAAATCTGCCATGGTCCAACGTGACCATTCATTACGAAATCTTCAATTTACGTCTTGGTATTTTAAAATACAAGAGAATTCCTAAAAGTATACCAACTGATTTTTCTCCATTTCGCTATTTCACAAATACTAGCCATGTTCTAAGAACATGGTCGATACTCCGAGGGCACCAAAATTTTAAGTGGAAATAAATGTAAATTCCCTGAAGGTTTCAGTGTTGCTAGTGTTGAACTTCTAAAATATATGCCAGTCACATCATTAGATGTTGAGAGATCCTTCTCCGCATTCAAACTGATTTTGTCTCCTAATCATCGCAAATCTGAAATTGCGATCCTTGAACAGTTTCTGGTAATATGCAAATATGACTGGTTAATGCAAACTATTAGGAATAAAATGTAGAAGAGATATAAATATGCAAATCTAGTTTTACATTAAACTGTATGAACTTGCTTTGTGCATTTAAGTTTACAAAATAATATAGACAAAAATTACAAACAATTTTATTTTATTGTGTATGTAACTTATGATAGTGCCTTTTTTCTCCTTATTCTTGAATTTTTCAGTGCCTTTTAAGCGCCTAAAAGACATTTTTTTAGTGCCTAAACATCCGATGTCTAGTCATTATTCTTCCTCAAAATAGTGGAAATGTATCAATACATTTCAATACATACAATACAAATCAATTGAAGGAAAGACCATTGTAGACCAAGTCATTAAATGTCTGCAGAAAATATTATGCTTCTTACGAAAATTTACATTTTTTTAATATATGTTTCGTGCAGCTTTGTGTCTCATCAGACTCATCACTGTAGTTAAAATGATACATAACACAAACGAATTAAAATTTATCGCTATTATCGTGTCCAGTTTAGACAAGGTTCTATACTAGACGAAATGTATATAGTATGAGAAAAATGTGATGGAAGAAAATGAAGAATGATGGACAATGTCTGGTAAAGAAAATGCCGCATTTTTAATGAAATGTGTTAAAAAATAACATGTATAAGTAAAATTCACACCACACAAAAAATGTATTAAATCTTTTTAATCAGGAATAGAGTATGCAAACAAATTTGGATTACCACAAGCTTCCCATAAATATGGGAAGTGATTCTTGTACCCGATCCCGGAAAACATTCGGCGAAGCCTGATAAATAGAGGCCAATTTCCTTAACCAACAATGTAAGTAACATAGTTGAGGAAATTATCAATTCCAGATTGAGATGGTTTCTAGATACACAAATATGTATAAAACCTTTTTGTATTTAGACCTGGACACTCAACCTTTCCCCCTTTGTCTGTGTATAATGATAAATGCACCTGCGTACAATAGTATATGAATTATTGTGTAAAAGAAGCAATGAATATTTTTCTCAAACATACACGCGAGAGAAATATCGCTTGTCTAAGTTATCTGAGTTGAGGTCGCGTCCGTAACAGGCGCTATGCTGGGTATCTTTATCTTGAGACCATTTACGAGAGGGCTCCCAAAACCACTGACAACGCTAACGAGGATACAGATTGTGGAAGCGGGGATATATGGGAACTTATGAGAAAGTGACTTCGAAAGAGCAAAAGAGCTCGGACAGTAATGTCGGTTTATTACGTTCTAGACATGTAGAGTTCAGGCAGTAGTGGCGTAATGATCTCATAAATTTCCCTGTTTTCTAGGATCCTCTAGCGTTGATAACGGGCAGATAGCCCACAGACATTGCTGTTTCAACTTCTCGCTGCTCTGCAGATCTACTTTATTATTAAACTTATTTTCATACTTCATCGGACTTGGTCTCTGTACTTGAAACCTCGCTCACCACCACGCTCCTCCAGAGAACTTAGCTTCCTTGCAAACTCAATATTTTTGCATCCTGTACTGGAAGCAATTGTAATTGCCTGCAATCACTGCTGGTAGCGCAACACCTGCAGCAAAAGTAATTACAAGTGTTTGTAAATCTTATATGTAATTAGAGTTTATCAACAATAACATGAAGTGGCAGTCTTGACAAAAAAATTGCTCGATATAATGTGCATCGTACGGCATCTTTTCTTCTTCCATTGACTGGCATTTGGCATGAAAACATGCTCTCCTTCATAGAAAATTTTTTTCAATAATAACACAGGTACACAAAAACTTGTCAGACCCACAGACTTGACACATGTTTCTCTATGTATGTCGACGCGCTGATTCCGAATCTGAAGCCAGAATTCCACCACCCATTTTTTTTCGATTTAAAAACTGGAGAGTGGTGGCGCAATTTTGACTTCAGTTTCGTATTCAGCGCGTCGACATACATAGAGAGACACGAATTAAGTCTTCGGATTTAAAAACAACCCCCGAAAACAAAACTAAAATTTCACGATAGCTTTTCGCGATTTAAAAGATCTGGAGGGTGTTGGCACAATTTTGGCTTCAGATTTGGATTCAGCGATACACATAGAGAAACATGTGTTACATCTTTGAGTCTGACAACGTTTTTTTGTGTGCCTGAGTTATACTTTCAAGTCAGAGTGAACGAACAACTATCAGAAATTTAAAAAAAAATATAGAATGGTATTCCTCGACGGTCAATATTAATTGTTTCTTAATTGTCGCTACTAATTAATGACGTGAACCACGATACATTACACTAGTGTTATTAAGAAAATTTGCTAATGACATATATTTCCTCCGCAAGTAAAAATCCTAACATATAATCAAGAAACTCTGCAGGCGGTCTTAAATAATACCTACGAATGGTCCTTGAAAAGAGGATTCGAATTCTCATCCAAAAAATTGAATCTGTACAAAGGACCTGAAAAACATCAAAAAGTTTGGTCACCAAACTCAGGGATAAATAAATACATAAGTATACTATTACATGTTCCCAATAATTTTTCAACAAAAATGTTTCGTAGTTAGCTTAAAACTAGCTGATTACCCGGTGTTGCCCGGATTTCCCA